>VDFB02058242.1:578257153-578350006 GCA_007258455.2 Sequoia sempervirens
CATAGTCAATATGTTTGTATTTGAGAGTCTTGTTTACTTCTGTATGCATTGGGTGAGGTTTATCTATTTGAGGTTTTGAGATCTTTCTTATGCTATTACAATCATATGGACAAGTGGGATGTATGTGGAAGTATGTTTATATATATGCACATGCATGCCAGTGAGATCTAAAGACACATATATGCATATGTGTAGATATACCACACGTACACACTTATCAATATGATGGAAAACACATGAATGGCTATATGTGAAAAAAATGTGAATATATATATATGTATATAGTATATACACGTATCTATATGTATATGTATATCGATACATGTGTACATTGGAAAATGGAAATGCTCATACAAATGCATCGATATAGATATACCTACACATACATGTACATGGAGGTATGTACATTTATACATATATATATTCACACATTTAGTATAATGTGTTTATTATATATTATCTTGCATGTACTCATGTATATATATATATATATTATATGTAAATATATATATTAAGGGATATATGTATATATATATTATATATATGTAAATATATATATTAAGGGATATATATACATATATATATACATGATAAGTATCTAAGTATATATATGTATATAATATATTATATATATACATATATATATTTATATATATATATAATACATATCATATATGTCGATTGGAATTGACAACCTCTTAATTATTAAAGTTAAATCTTAAGGCTGACTTATAGTCAATATAGACTATGGTTTAAAGGTCAATATAGACCATGTCTTTGGAAGCAAATTTAAAAGCTTACGACTGCTGGTAGGAACCGATTATCATTGAGAATAACACGCAATACATGGGATGGCTTTGCATTTGATATTACTGACTATTGAAACCTTGACTTGGTTGACGTATTAAATGATACCTTTCTTGACTTACTCTCACGTATTAAGTTGTTTATGCTAATTGAATTCTATTGTCATATTATGGATATTGAATGATATTGATGGCACCAAATGTGAAGGAAGAAGAATAGCAGATGGTGCCACCTTTAAGTTTGATTTCATGTAGATGTCTTTCATTGAAACAATTTGAATTCTTCCATGTGCATTTGGAATAAGTCTTGGATTGTTGTCAAATAAGCTAATCTATCTGTAGGAGGTTTTTCTAAGTCTGAGCTTAGTTGATCACCACCTTAATGTTTATTTGCTTTGCATGAAGCTTACTATCTTTGTACATTCCTAAACTGTAGGCTATGTGGTTTCCAGGTTGCTCTATAAATAATTGAGTTATTTCATTGTGAGGGACGCATTCCTTTCAAGAGATATACATCTTTTACAATTCTTATTTTTCACATTATAACCATCCATACTTTGGTTAGCATTGAGAGAGAGATAGGAAGAGAGTTCATATATTTTGTGAAGATATTATATTTTAAGAGGAGTAAGCTATCAACATGAGAGGTGGAGATTATAGTGAAATTTCTTGAGAAGCTATTTGTCAAGCTAATTGTTGTGGGAGAAGGCTTATTTGCTATCTTTAGTTTGGATAAGAAATAACAGGGATGAGGATCTCTTCTTCTTTGTTATTTTACTTGAATGATGTGTCTTGCATGCATGGTTGTGATGTCTTTTCCAATATCGGCATTAGAGAATGTAGATTGATTTGAAAAGGAAGTTGAAGCTATTATTTTGTCTTCATATTGTGTTTTTATGTACTCCATAGTAGGAGATGGGTGTTATCATAGGTATTATATACTAGGTATGATAGAACTCAAAAGGAACATGTAGTGCATTTAGCTAAGTTATTGGGTTAACTAGGAAAGCTTATGCATATTTCTGTGAGAGATAATCCAATATAGGAAGGAATCATTTACTTACTTGTAAGTAGGGTTATCCAAGTACTTAGGTTATCTTTGGAATGAAGGATTATCCATTGAACAGAAATACCTAGCTTGTGAACTTACTAGTTAAGTAGGTTTATTTCAAGTAGATTAATATGTTGTAGGTTATCTGGGATGATGGACTATCCATTGAAGGAAATACCTATGCATAGCTTAAGATAGCCTTAAGTCAAATCAGCCTTGAGTAGTGTATGTCATAGATGACTTCATTTGAAGTACTGAATGAGAACACTTTGGCCAAAGTAGTGTGAATTTCCTAGACTCCACCTTAGTTTGTGTGACTATTGAGACTAGACATTGTTAGTTCACTGTGATCCAGTATTACATATTAGACAGGGATTGTGGGGTTACAAGTTCTAGTTATGTAGGACACAACACTATGCTCAGTTGGTTGTCATTAACGGTTACTCTACCAATCTCTTCATTGAAGGGAAGGGTCATCTATCCAATGATAGATGTGTGGTGGACTGCATTAAGGGTCCATGGTTGGAGGAAAAGAGCCTGAGTGATGCTTCTCCTCCATAGTAGGTGACAAAAGAACCAAGATTTGAAAGGAAGGATCCACAACCATCTTATAGCTATTTGTTCTAAAGCTCTTTGAGCTATATTTGTAAATATATGTATTCTTACACTGATGTATTTATGAAATGAAAAGGATTTCATGTTCTATTATGTTTCACATCTTGATTGAAAATTATCAATAAAGAAAAGAAAACAAATTATTTGCAATGGCATGTTACTTGTTTATTTACTTGTTTGGTGTAAAATTAGAAATTTTTGCTTCATAGAAAGGGTTAGTACATTACAACCTTGGTTAAGAGGTTTTACAATCTAGAAAATTTATGGGAACAAGGCTGCCCCAGCATAGAATCAAGTCACCTTAACACACTTAGTGAAAATTTTGATATTTCTAACCTGCAAAACCAAGCTGCCCTTGAATTCTAGGTCACCCCTAATTCTACCAGGTCATGCCAGATGCCACCAAGCCACCCAAATAGATTTAAAGATAATTTTCTAAAAATCTAGGTTAACTTATTTTTTGATAGGATCACCTGAGTACAAGACCAAGCCACCCAACTGTGAATTTTGACACTTAGGTTAATTTTAAGCACCAAATGAAGTGTTTGTATGTTTGATTAAGTAATTTAACATCATGATAAAGATAAGCATAAAGATATTGTGCTCGAACTACCAACATCAAGACACACAAATTATCAAATTAACCTTTTCTTTACAAGTTTACATCGATCTCTAAAGAGATGTTCCAAAACATCATTATTACAATATGAATGAATAATATATACATATATCAACATTTCTTTAACTTGAAAATAAATGATTCCATGTTGTTCCTTGATCCATGAACCTCAAGTCCCCAATAGTGGTTACCATGCCACTCGACCTTATGGAATCAAACGATCCACTCCCACCATGCTAATAGATAGTCACATGAGCCAAAAAAACAACACTCATTCCAAAAAGTGGGGATAAAGCTTATACACACCATATAAAAAGTATACACTCTACATGCACATCATATAAACACTCAATCATCCAAATCACATCATGGATCCAATACATGTCATCACTTGGTATAAACACCATAATATAACACAATACATATTGGGAATAATCACAAATGTCACATCATAAACCACATTGGGAAAAATTGCAATGTTATAATATATAACCGTCATGGGATAACTCAATGCAAGGGCACCACCAAGATTTCCATTGGGCCAAATTACCAATAGATGATCACACACACACACAAGACACTAGGGTAAGATGTTAAAGAGCTAGTCAAGGAGTGTCATCACGATGCTCGAATGTATGACACCTATAGAACCTAGTACTCTCAAAAAAATGAGGATACTTGATCGTACAAAACCCAAGCTCCTTAAGCTGGCATGTCTTCCCAAAAATCCTTAGTCTATACTAACACTCAAGGCATGAGAGGGGCATCCATTATCTTAGTTAATTAATTACCTATGTTTCAATAATTATTACTTGATTAAATGACTCCCCACCTATGATAATCCTACTTACCACTTTCAGTTGAGGACACTTTGGGAGCCACTCTCATAACCCTCTCTAGTACCTTTTTCCTAGGTTACTCACCAATGAGTGTTGCACAAAAACCAATGTAAAAATACATTTTTTTTCAAACTCAATGAAACTTTCTGGCAATGCACAGTATTATGTTTCATGAGGTTCTATATTTTAAAAACATCAAAACTCATTCATTTTCACATAAAACTTTCAATTTTTATCAATAGTTTTACAATGTAAAAACTGGGTATTTTCCAAATCAACCATTAAAATTTTCTTCAAAAATTATTTTTTAAAATTCAAAAATCTAAAATACCCCTTTGCTCTAAATATGCCCAACAACACACTTTTCACATAAAATTCACATTTCACACATTTCCCAAAAAAAGGGCATTATAACCCCATATTATAGAAAATTCTCAAAAAATTGATAAAATAATTATTTAAGCATAAACTTTCATGAAACGAAATACATTGGGAGGTGTCTACTCTCCCCTAATCCTATTCCAATATTCAAACTTATATGAAATTAGATAAATTAATTTAAACAAATAAAATACCTCTTCCACAATCCAATTTTAGAATGAAGAGCATGCCACACATGCCAAATGAAAGCTCGCAAGGGTTGGCATGCAACATCCCCTATTGATTCCTAATTCAATGAATACAATCTCATTGAATTCCACCACCAAATGCACTCCCAATCAACCAATCAAATTTCCACCCAAAAGAGGATTTTTCTCACAATTTTCTGCCAATATAAAATTACATAATGAAATGAAATCCCCTTTTTCCTTTTTACTCTTTTTCAAATTTCAAATTTAATAATATAAAAATTATTTTCTATTCCATTAATTCTCAATTTTTCCAAATCCCAATTACACATTTAAATTCATTCCTGAATAACATATATCATTTAAATTTATGATTTAAATCCATATACACATATTCCTTTAAATTTATAGAAATCATAATTCAAATAAGATAATTAAATCGCACATAACTCATAATTCCTAACCTAGTGAATTTTCAAATTTAAATTAATCAACTTACTTTTATTCTATTTCTTTTTTTCCCTCAACCACAAAGAATATTTTAATAATAAATATCAGAATCATTTAAATTTCTAATATTTCAATTGTAGGAAAGAAACAGAATTTAAACCATCAATTAAATTAGACATTTACAAGTTGTTCATGACACATGGGGATTTCAGAATGATTCCTAAATTGGATTTGATTTCACCTAAGGTCAAATATGACACATCCATACTCGATTTGAAAACAATCAAAGAATGGATATGGAGGGGCCTAATGTGACATCTCTGAATTAACCATTGTTGGGGAATAATTCACACCTATGTAGCCAAGTGCAGAAATAAACTTATACCTGTAACCATTCAACATAGGTCAAAGATACCTACTCAATGTATATATAGATAAAGCATATCATAATCATCTCAATAAGGTCCAATAACATAAGCATAAAATAACATCTATACATCCATCATATAAATCATTAAATAAATCAAATCAAAAATGTCCATTCAAATCATTCAACCACCCTTAGATTTCAATGTAGACATAAATCTCATAACTGATATCAAATATTTGATATGGTTTTATTTTCCTTAAATTTTCTTTTAATGTATTTTTGCAAGTGGAAATTCATTTATACATTTTATTTTAGATCACTACCAAGAATGTCTATAAATATAATAAATATTATAAATAAAAATGTAAAATAGTTATAGTAGACTACTCCAAAGACCATTCCATGAACAAAAAAATTGAAGAATCCACATAAATTTTAGAGAAATATAATAATATGTATTTTTTTCCTATTTACTATTTTCTTATTACACAATATTAGTTAATTATTGAATTAGAATTCTCTAATAATTTTTGGTGATTTTGGTCAATTCTTGAGTTATATTTTTCTTGAGTTTAATGGATTTAATTTTCCAAATCTTTCCATTACATCATAATATTTATCTTCTAACTAGGGATATATGTATACTCCTCATACACCCCCTCTCTAACTTAGATGAAATATTTGTCTAGGCTATTGTTTAGAGCTTATATTTATTTTCTTCAATATGTTCAATTTAAAATATTTTTTATAATTTCAAGTATACAACCTTGATGAAATCCTCTTCCTTATGACTGTGTGAGGGGGGAAATTATAGATACAAATACGAGATTAATGAAATGAACTGAGAAGCTATCTAATTCAAAACACTTAATCTAAGATCTTATTCCATCACTCATGAAATGAACAATCTAAGATATTGAAAATATGTAATGAAATCCCAAGATTAACAAAATGAATTCAAAGCAAACGAGAGGTTACCATCCCATGTAGGAGTGTGTTCGCATGATATTGGGATATTTGTCTCATTGTGAAGCCTCCATTGTTGCATTGTGAAAGCTTGAAAAATGATGTTGATGTTGGTTGACCGAAGGTATTTTGAAGCTATATCAATGGTGATCTTGATAGCACTTCGTTGCATAAGGTATGTTGATTCTTCAATATTTTTTTGTGAGGAAAGAGGTTTGTTATATAGAAAATGAGATATTGAATTGATGATTAGGATTCAACAATGTTGGATCAAGATCAACCATTGAAAGGTGTTGAGAGTTTTTAAACATGAGAAGATTGTGCAAATTGATTGATCAATCAGGAATAGATTGATTAATCAGGATTTAGATTGATCAGTCAGGGTTTGATTGATCAGTCAAGGAAGAATTATTTTCTCAATCAAAATTAGATGGCTTGGTTAGGAAATAGATTGATTAGTCAACAAATTAAATTTCTCAGTCAGCAAACATAATTTGCTCATTCAGAAAGTGGATGAGGAATATGAATTAATTGATTTAATTAAATAAATTCCTTTTTGGAGCTGAACGTGCAAATCAAGTTTGACTTTTGCAAACAAAGTTGCATTAGTTTGATTTGATTTTTGATAAATGATTTGAATAATTTTATTTAATTATTCAAATTTTTCCGGAGAGAAGTGAACGTAAAACAGCCATGACTTGTATTTTAATTAACCCAGGGAATAAAGTCATTTAGCGACATAATTAAATAATTTGCATTATTTAAATCTGGTGAATGATGAACTGAACCAGGATTTTATTAAATAAATGTAAATTACATTTATTAAGTGATTAGAAATGATGAAAAAGAATTAATTAAATAATGTTATTTTTATTTAATTAATAGCGAGAATAGGGTTTTAGGACATTAAAATAAAATAAATATTTGCGGTAAATGAAATGATGAAACAGGTATTATAAGCTGTATTCATTGTGAGAGGAAGTGGGGTTTTGGATGTTGTTTGATGTTTGGGTGTAATCTTGAGGATCTATGGAAAAACATTCCCTTAAATTGTAAAAATTGAAAAATCGAGGTTTGAGCAACTTGATGTAAGGGTAGAATATAGTATCTATTCATTTCAAAATATGGGGATATAAAAAATTTGACAGAAAGTGATCATGAAGTTTCTTAGCTTCATAGTTTCATTTTTAAAAAAGTATCTATTTGGTAAAAAATTTGAAATTTCAATAGGTATTGCCAGAAATTTCCGAGGAAAAAGCCAGAGAAACAAGATTGCATTTCCACAACCACTAACCACAATAAAATGATAATATTTTTATAATATTTTAAATTCCATGGCAGAGGGACTCTTAGCCGTTGGCGATACATTTTTTCCGAGAGCAAGCAAAATTAGTATGATTTACGTACAGCTTTTGCAAAAACCATAAAGAAGCACAGCGCCTTATCTAACCACCTTAACGGGGTCAAAACTGTGAAATTCATTTTGTCTGCCAATGACACATAGAATGTGATATGTTCAGTTCAAAAAATGTGATATCACTTGAAAGTTATGAATTTTTAATTAACCTATCGATCAACAGTCATAATTCAAATAGAAAAATAGACAGCAATTATTGATAAATTCAAGTAAAACATAATTTACCTGTTGAGCTGAGAATCTCGAGAATCTCCTTTAAAAACCCTTTTTCTTTCATTAATTTTGGGTAAAAAAAAATTCATCAGGCACATACCCTACACATACCCATCACATCGCCACATGTTGGCCCATCATGATCCTACGCATACCCTTGTGTGATGTTTCTGAAATGTTTCAGGATGTTGTGGGACAATTTTGAGATGTTGTGGGATGTTTCAGGATGATTTTGAGATGTTTCAGGATGATTTTGAGGTGTTGCAAAACATTTTAGGATGATTTTGAGATGTTTCGAGATGATTGAACAAGGTGTTCTGAGATGTTCTGGGATGATTCTAAGATGTTTTAGGATTATTTTGAGATGTTATAATATGTTCTAGGATGATTCCAAGATGTTTTGAGATGTTGTGGGATCATTCCAAGATGTTTCAGGGTGATTCTACAGTGTTTCGAGATGTTTCAAGATGATTCTAAGATGTTTCAGGATAATTCTGAGGTGTTCTGGGATGATTTCAAGATGTTCTGAGACATTGCAGGATGTTGTTTGATGTTTTTTAGGGTGTGTGATAGGTGTTAGGTCAATTTTACATGTCTACATTTTTTCCCTCTTTGATACAAAGTACTGATTGCTTTGTTTATGCAGCATAGAAAATTGGACACTCTTGAGAAAAGAGACAATTTCATGCTTAATTTAAACCTACTTTTGAGTACCTCTGAATTTTTCATCCTTCAAAACAACATTTATAGGACCCTAAGACCCATTATTTTTTATCTAGAGGCTTGTTTTACTTGAGAAATCATCTAAAACCCAAAAAACAACACTCAATTCATGCATATCCTAAAAACCCACCTTCAAAAACCACTAGTGGGACCCATTCGCCAAGGGTGGTGAATGAGTCCCTTTTGAGGGAAATTTCAATTTTAAGCAGGAATTTAATCAATTCAACTTAATTTTTCAATGGATGTTAGCCTCTTAGGTCTAAATAATGGGAAAATTAGATGTTGATGCTTATAAATACTCAATTTAAGTCATTTTTCACATCTCTTAGTCATTTTTACAAAGCAAATTTTAAATTCAAGTCTTCCACAATAAGTTTCATTAGAAAAGTTGAACTTTTTGGGCAGAAAACTAGGGTTTTTGTAGGTCTTGAAGCTCACTCTTCATTCAAGATTCAACATTGCAAAGATTTGATGATGGATTCCTATGGTGAATCGTGGAGAAATCTAGGTTGAGGAGATGCGACTAGCCATCAAATCACACCTAAAGACTTGTTTTCAAAGTGATTCCATCTTCCATTTTCTCTCTATCTTCATATTAAGGTTTGCATTTCATCTACATCTCATTTGCATGCCATCTATCTCCGTTTTTATGTGTTGTAGGATTTCTAGGGTTAAAGTCTTGCATCATTCAAATCACCTTTGCACATCTTATTCTAGCACAATAGAATAGGGTTTTAACATACTTCGGATTTTCCTAGTCTTTAACACACTTAAGGCTAGGGTTTTATGCAAATTTTTGTCCATTCAAGGTTTGATTACCCAACTATGAATTTGACCAAGGAAAACCCCCCATTAGACAACCAATTTTAAGTTGTTTTGCAAGAATTTTTTGAGATCTCGATTCGGGTTTCCATCAAAAAGTGTTGTACAAGTGTCAAGGTACAGAATAGAGATTTGAATTTATAGAAAATTGAAAGTGGAATGATTCACCATGGATGGAGAATGAGTCCCTCATGGGGTGACTTTCAGAGTTCGATGCAGATCCGAATAACTAGTTTGCAAAAATAAGTTTTTAGGTAGAAAACCCTGTCTTGGAACTAATTCGCCCAAGGTGGCAAATGAGTCCCAGTCAGCATAAAAGTCAGATTTACTAGATTTTCAGAGTGCTTTCCAGTCATCTTCAGCTTTTACAGGTGCACACATTCTGAAATACATCTTTCTATTTAGTTTCATTTGATTTTTTTCACCTTTTTAAGCTTTTTGTAAACCTCAATGTGTTTTCAAAGAGTGCATATTTCATTAGTTTTGCATTAATATTCAATCAATTTCATCATTTAGTTGCATTTAAATCATTGTATCTAGTCTTAATAACATCATACAATCCTTTATTTGAGTGAACCACCACAATTTTAGTGTTCTACCTCTCTCCTTTTAGATGAAAGATCATAAGAGTGTAAGAGAAGCACATAGAACACCACAAAATTGTTGGTTCAATTTCAAAGATTTCTTTTTTAAGATCAAGTTTTTTTTCGAAAAAAAAATTATGCCCCACCATTCCCTAGTGTTCAGTGGAATGATGGTAGGACTCTGTGTTTCCCCCTCAAGAGGTTGGATGAAAAAAGTCAGTTTTGAGGTCAAGCTCATGACACTACCTTGTTTTAGTTCCGATGTGTTGAGAGTATAGAATTAATTCTATAGGTCCCTTGGTCCTCGTTATGATGTTGAACTGGGAGCTTCTAATTTGAAAGTAGGAAAATTCCTTAAGTAAAAATTAGGGTTTCCTAGGTGAAATTAGGGTTTCTTGAGGATTAATATAGGCAATTTGGGTTCAAATTGGCTCATTTGTGCTTTGACCCTATAGTTGATTCTTGTCTCTAGATTTTCCATTCTGTCAATTGTCGAGGAGCAATGTCAAGGTTTGAGGGAGCCCCACATCATTCTAACCTTGTTCAGGAGTTCAAATGGCCCTCAGGCATTGGTGGCTCAATGTGTGCTTTGTCATTTCGTGTTTTTGTTTCGTTATGTTCTTGTATTGTGTGTACAAATTTTCTTGTGTCAATAGTGAAGTTCTAGTGGTTTTTGAGCATCTTCATCATTTTCCTCAAATTTTCTAGGTGAGAACCTCATCTTTGACCTTTAAACCCTTTCCCTTGACCTAAAACCTTGCTCTTGACTTAAACCCTTGCTTTTGATTCATGCACTTGACCTAAAACCTCTCCTTTGCTTAAAATCCTTGCATTTGATTGATGTTTTTCCTAAAACCTTGCCCTTGACCAAGAACCTCGCCCTTGACCTAAAACCTCACACTTTCCCAAAAATATTGCTTTTGCTTGTTGTTTTCTAAGCATCTACTCAAAACCGTTTCATTTGACTTTTCCTAGATTGCATTTGCTTTGAACCCTGGAATGTGTTTTTTTGTCATCCTAAATTGTGTTTTTCATTGTTTTTTGTCATTTTATGTTTCTTTACATGTTTAGATTGAAACCCTTACTTTGTGGGTTAAAATGATTATAGGTGGGCCTCAAACCACTGTAGCCGAGGGAGAGACATACTTGACACCTGTTTGATCTGATTACCCATTTTGGTGTGTTGGAGTGAGACTTTCTTGATGTCATTGGACTATGTTATATTTTATACATTCCTCCTATCAGGACTCACATAGCGATGATGACTACACTCATGGAGCGGTGGCATTCAAAGACATCCTCATTTCATTTACCTATAGGAGAGGCAACTATTACCCTTGAGGATTTTTGGAGGATACTTCACCTTCCTATTCACAGTCAGCTTGTTACATATCATGTTCCATGTGGTAGACATGCCATGTGGTGGGTGTTGGGTGTTAGACATTTGGAGGTGTGCCAATTATAGATTGAACTGTCTGAGTTTTCTAGTAGTGTAGACCCTATTTCACTTGTCCTATAATGTGGTTTGATTTTAGGACTTGTTGTTCCTAATAGGAGAGGTCAATAGTTTCCTATGGGTTGGGGTGTATGTATTGAGAGTATGATTGAGCATGGGATGAGGCATTCTTTGGGTGCATGTCTTCTCACTGGCTTGTACAGAGCTATGCACGAGGTTGTGTATTGGGGCGGGAAATCTATATCCGTAGGTGTTTCAGTTTTGCATGTTTGGGTGTATGAGCACATTGTCATTGCTTGACCCAACAGGATATAGGATCATTCTCCTGATGACTTGTACTCCTATCATTATGGGGATTTTCTGCACTATACCTTGCTCGGGGATCTTCCTTATTGGCTTTGAGTTTTCAATGAGATGCCAAGTTTTGTGTGGAGACCTTATATGGGTTGTGAGGCATGGATAGAAGATTAAGATCATCTTATTTACTACCGACAAACCTATTGGTTGATTGGTCATTCTTATTTTGTGCTAGAGTGCTACTTGCTAGACCAAGTATGTCACCAGTTTAGAGAGACACATGATGAGTTCTTGATGCTTATGAGGCTCATTTCGGTCATACCACCAAGGAGGTCCATGTATGGGATCTTCAAGTAGATATAGATACTGTTGTTGCAGAGTTTAGAGCACTTTCCTGAGTTGGTTGGGGTTGTCTGGTTGGTTTACCAGATCTAGGTACTTCTCTTGATTATGATTAGTGGTGGGCATGGCGTTGGCCATTAAGACTCACTGATCCTGGGGGTGATCCTACTTTGGGTAGAGTAGGTATTACATGTCATCGTGCGGAGTGACAGTGCATTGAGTTTCTTACAGAGCAATTGGATAGGGCACAACGTGATGGGGCACAAGGTGGCCAATATGAACACATGCCTCAGGTACAAGGTCATAGACAGGTTTTGGGTCCTCCTCCACCACCTAGGGATGGAGATATATTATTATCTCAAATAACTGCTGCTAGAGATGCGGAGACAGTGCGGTGACAGGCTATGAAGGCTCAGGTAGAAATTTTGAGGGCTAAGCGAGATGGTGAGAGCGGTCAATGACATGTTGCAGAGGATTAGGTGCAATTGCTTATAATGGAGAGAGATACTCTCAGGGTAGAACATGATAGTATGCAAGCCGAGCAAGATCAATTTCTATAGATGTCTACCTATTATCAGACCTTATATGGTGCTATTGTTCCTAGGACCACTTGGCATCCACGGTTTGGAGAGCCTAGTATTATGAGTGTTGGCGATGGTGGTGGGGTAGGTGATCAATCTGTGAGATAGTCAGATTCTTTTGGTGGTCCATAGGATTTTTTCTTTTGCTGTCGGGGTCTTACCTTTTTGTACTTGATCTTTATAATGTTTATTGCTCAGAGACATATTGTAGACATGTGTTTTGTAGATATATTCATCAGCTCAGTCAAGGCCTCGTATATATGTTATGATTTTGTATTTACCCTATCATACTTGTTTCACTGATGATGATGTACTCCCCTTTTTTATATGATGATATATATGAAATATACCTTCTTCGATTCAATTTTTTTATGTTTATGTGATGATGATGTATAATGATGTATGTTATGCGTATGATTTGGATGGATGAATCATACTTTGTTTGATATGATGTTGTGATATATGATATTTATGTGGTGTTGATATATGATGAATGAATGCACCATACATGATAGATGATGTTTTTATTGGTTTATTATCATCATGATGTGTATTGATGATACTGTGGATGTAGGATGGATATGACACTAATGATATTGCTATGCAGGATAGACGTTAGTTAGAAGAAATACTTGATGATGGATAGAAATTTGTTGCTGTTAGTAGTGATGAGTATTGCTTTCACTTTTCTTTTAGAGGCTTCGCAGTTTGAACAATCTTTTTTGATGTAGCAAATAGATATGATGCACCATGGTATTAATGACCATGTTGAATTTGTATCTATTGCATGGACTTTGAATCTACAAACAAAGAGTATTTTTTCTCATACCATACATACAAAAACTTTGTTTAAATTATATATTCGGGTTGAGCTAAGAACTTTTTGGACTAGTTACACATGGAGAGGTATAGAACACCTAACATGCAATTGCTTCACAAATTGTTTTAACACAACTTTCATATACTCAATAAAGCAAGTATTCACCATGGTAGTTTTACAAAAATATCTTACAAAAAACAAATTGAAATGATGCTCAAGTTCCCCCATTCCTTCTCTAAATCCTTATGGACATCCTCGAGAGATCTTGGGAATGAGTCAATAAAATAAATTAGAAAGGTAAGACTATAAAAAGATTTTTAAAATGTTGCAATATCACTTGCCATATTTTTTGGGGGTGGGGCTATTATCTGGTGTTGATCATGTCTATCGTAGGAATGGATCCGTTAAGGCATATCTCAGGATGTTGTTGGGACTTGTCAAAAAGATAGGTAGTTGATACTTTGGCATTGTTTCCATTTGTTTATAGTCAGAGCTTTTGTGATTGTTTGCTTGAAAGTTCTATCTTTTGATGTTTCCTTTGTTTGTTTGTTTGTTTGTTTGTTTTTTTGTTTTGTCAAAGGGTGAGTGTGAAGATCTGTTTATTATGGGTGAATAGTTTATTGTGGATTTTGATGACGAGATGGATCTTTTTTATTTTTCTAAGTTTTATGATGTTGTTTTTGTTGTTTTCAAGGGACTATTCTAGGGCCTCAGGGGATCATCAAATATAAGACTTGCCTATGTTGTACATGCAGAGGTTCGTAGTTAACTTGCTTTGAGTGTTTTTTACCATTTCTGTTTTGTGAATGTTCTTTTTTTGGATTTTGTGTTTTCTTCTTACTATTTTTGTATTTTGTATTTTTTAACTAAGTTGAAAAATAAAGCATGTTGGAAACCTAAGGGGATTGACCTAGGGTCTCGGGGGTTGTTAATTATTTCCTACATTGTACATATAGAGACCACGTAGTTAGACTGTTTGACTTAAAGCATAATTTTTTTTGGATAAACAACACTGATAATCTAGATTTATATTCCACTTCCATTTCTAGAGGATATGTTGTGGGAAATCTACTTGAACTAGCTGTGAGGTTCAAGAAAATGTTGATATCTTAGACTGTTTGAGTGAAGGAATAACCCAATGATGTTGTGTTTTTGATGTTTTCACATGTTTTGATATTTTAAAAAAAAATTGATGTTTTTTTTATTTTTGTGGTTTTATGACCATGATAGGATGATAAAAGATCTAACCCATGACTAACTTTGGGAAGTTTCCCCCAGTTGGAGTTGGAGATGATACAATTATGACTTTCCTTAATCAGTGCAAGCTGGTTGATACATGTTTTATTATGAAATGGATGGGTGGATGTTGTGGATAGTATTGATAGTTATTTCAAACATAGCACCTATTTGTTAGGTTTTCACTATAGTACCTATTCTAGGAGTGCCACAAAGTGGTTTTCACTCAAAGAATTTTTTATTTCTCTTTACTATTTTTCTTGGTTTTTTTTTTTTTTTGTATTTTTATATTTTTTCTATTTTTTTGTATTTTTACCCTCTTTCTTGGGGTATTTTGATGCGCTTTATGTGTAGAATTTTTTGAGGTGATTGTTGTTCAGTGGTTCAACTAAAGGTTCACCTTTAGGAGTAGCCAACTAATAGGCCCTAGAGCCGTAGCTTGTTGTGATGACGAACGGTCCTAACTAGTTGGGTTCAAATTTTCCTTTGCTATCCTAATTCAATCATATTTTTTGATTCTCCTTGAGGACCTAGTCAGCAATTTGAAAGTTCTTGTCTTTGATTTTTTTGTCATAGCTTCATTTGAGTTGATTTTGATAAACCTACAGATGGTTTAATATGCTCAAACACCTTTCATCTAGGAGCTCTAATTCATTTAGCCTAGATAACCTATATTCTTCATTGTTTACCATGCCTTTTAGTGATACTCACAATGAGGGGATTTTGACCTTGATAGGTAAGACAACCTCTTATCCATAGACCAAGGAAAATGGTGTGGCACCAGTAGGTGTTTAAATGTTGGTTCGATAATCCCATAGGGTTGGGTTTAGCTACAAATTCCAATCACGACCGACTTCATTAATAGTATTTTTAATATGGTTTTGTTAGACGCCTCAACCTGATTGTTTCCTTAGGGGTAGTAGGGTGTGGAAAATCTATGTTGGTTAAAAAATTAGGAACGAAGCTCTTGGACATCCTGATTCTTGAATGGGGTTCCATTATCTATTATTATCATTTAGAGAATTCCATACTTGAAGATTAGATAATTCAAAATGAATTTTGATATCTATTTGTCAATGATATAGGTCAATGGAATTGCCTCTATCCATTTAGTGAAATACTTTGTTGTTGTGCTAATGAATTTGTGCCCATTGGATGAGGCAAGTGATATCTTTCCTACCAAATCTAATCCCCATTGCAAAAAAGGCCATGGTGTGATGATGGGTCTCAGTTCCTGTGCTGGTGTATGAACAAGATCACTATGTTGCTGACATTGTCAACACTTTCTCGATTATTTTATGCATTCTTGTTCCATGGAGAGCTAGTAGTATCTTGTTCTTAGTAACTTTTGGACTAGGTTAGGTCAACTAGAGTGGGACCCACAAACATCTTCGCGTACTTCTTGTAAGGTTGTTTGTGCTTCTTCTACATTAAGGCACCAGAGTAACATACCATCTAGACTATGATGGTATAGGGTATCTCCTAGGATGATAAATTGAGAAGATCTATGGGTGAAGGTTTTATTTTGAGTGGTCGTTAGATCAAGTGGTATGATACCATGTTGGATATAATCAAAATTATCTTGGTACCATAGGGAGTTAGGACCAACAACAACACATTAATTCTGATTCTAGTATGTCAAATGCAGGCACAAGTAGTTGTTCCACAAGGAACTCGTACTTAGGCACATTTTGTGGAATATCAAGAAGTGAGCCTATTGTCATTTCATCCGTAGCTCTAATGTTGATTTGTGGAACTTGCTCAAAATTTATTTTGACAAAGTAATCCTTGAAGCTTTTCGCCATCCTTTTATATGGCAAAAATTTGTCATCTTTGGTCTGGTACTCATCATTCACCTATCTGATTACTAGCTGAGAGTCTCTAAAGACATGTAGCTCCTTTATTCTCCATTCAATAGCCATTTTTAGCCTTGTGATCAAAGCTTCATATTTCGAGATGTTTGTGCAAGGGAAAGCAATCATCTTGGGTATACTATCTCCCTATGGTGTAAGAAATAAGATACCTACTCCAAATCTATGTTGAGTGTGGGATCCATCGAAGTAGAGATTCCAATGGTTTGTTTGTTCTATTAGCAAGATACTCTCATCTGGAAATTCCATTGTGAGAGATTTGTGATCATCTATGGGTGCTTCGTCCAATTGGTCTGCTATGATTTGTACCTTGATAGCTCTCCTATCCACATAATCTATGTCAAATTCACTCAAGATCTTACCCATTTGGTGATTCATCCTGTTAGGGCTTCTTTTGCTAGTAGATACTTGAGTGGGTCTACCTTGGAAATTAGCTTGACTTTTTTGTTCAAGATGTAGTGTCTCAGCTTTTGTGTTGCAAATAAAACTAAGAGACATGCTCTTTCTATAGGTGGGTAGTTTAGTTCATAGCCCACCAGTGTTTTGTTGATGTAGTAGACTACCCTTTCTTTATTATTATCATCTTTTTGGGCTAGGAGAGCTCCCAACCCTGCTTGTGTGGTAGACACATATAATATCATTCCCTTGTCTAGAATAGGTGACATGAGTATGGGAGGAGTTGGTAAGTATTCCTTGACTTGCTAAAATACCTAGTCACATCTTCTATCCCACTTGAAGGTGACATCCTTGTGCAAGAGATGAGTAAAAGGGTGGCATTTGTCTACTAGTTGTGTGATAAATCACCTAATGGACTACAACTTTCATTGTAAACTCCTTAGTTGTTTCAATGTTTGTAGAATAGCTTTTACCTTTGCAGGGTCCACATCAATCCCCCTTCTTGATACTATGTACCTAACAGCTTACCGGATGTTACTTTGAATACACATTTCTTAGGATTGAGCCTCACATTATATTATTCAAGCTGATCAAACACCCTTGAAAGATTTGACAAGTAATCTTCTCTTTTGATTGACTTTGCTAGAATGTTTTCCATGTAATCTTCCATTATTGTGTGTAGCATATTGTGGAAGATAGTTGTCATGGCTCTTTGATATGTTTCTCTTGCATTCTTTATACCAAACGACATTTTGTTCCAATAGAAGGTCCCAAAGCACAAGTAAATGTTATTTTATGTTTATCATCTAGAGATATTTTTATAGGGTTGTATTTGGAGAAACAATCCATTAAGGATAGCATCTCATGCCCTACTGTCAGATCCAAAATCATGTCTATGCTTGGCAATGGGAAGTCGTCCTTTGGATAAGCCTTGTTCAGGTCTTTGAATTTTGTGCATATTCTAATGCCCCTAGTAGGCTTTGATACCAGTACTAGATTGGATATCCATCGTGGATAGTTGATGGGTCTAATAAAACCCACATCTAGTAGTTTCTTTAGCTCTACCTTTACCAATAATGCTATCTAAGGATGCATTTTTCTTAGTTTTTGCTTGATAGGATTTGCTCCAGGGACTAGGGCTAAATGATGTACCACTAATGCCAAATCCAGTCTAGGCATGTCAACATAGGTACAAGAAAAAATTACCTTTCTAGTGTTGATAAATGCCATGAATTTTTCTTTTTCTTCAGGATCAAGCAATGTCGCCTGGTATGTTATTTTTGGGTCCTCTGTTGTGCCAACATTTATGGGTTCTGCTACTTCTACTAAGAGCATTGATATTTCTTGATATTTTGATATGGGGAGACTGAACCCTCCATCATTGGGTGCCTCTAGGATTTTTTCACCTTTGGATGCATCCTTTATTTTTCTTTTCCAAATCTAATAGAGCCATAATGTGGTTTTCTCTAGGGGATATCATCCTTATGTTCTTTCTTTCACTTTTGCGACTGGAAGATTCAATCTCTCCACTAAATTATGCCTCATGTTCGAGCTCCATGATGAACCTTGCTTTGTGATTTCCTTCTAGTATATTTGTTCGAAGTCCCACGAACTCCGTGATTGCATTATCATTCTGGAATTGATCCAAAATAGGTGTATGTTGTTGTTGATCCCAATCTATGAGTTGTGGGTAACAAAGTGGGAGGATATCATCTTTTTCTAGAAAGCTTACAAAAGTGGGTGAAAGGTCAGTATGGCTTGGGTATCCTTTTCCCATTGGGTGTCTATATCGTCATTGCTAGAAGTAGGGGAATCATATTCGATGATGAAGGAAGGGGAATCCCACTCATATTCATTAGAGTCAATTTTGGAATGATAGTAGATGTTGGGAATGGTCTTGAGGAATTGGAGAGGGAACTTATCAATGTGAAAGTTGTAAAATAGGTCTTCCATAGGTAATTCATTGTCCATTATATGGTAGATATCTAGTGCCTCAATGTTAGCAGAAGTTTCTTGTTCCCTATAAGAGGTTCATTTGGCCTTTAGAGTAACCACTTATTTTGTCTTATAACCTAGTCCCACATATTTTTGTCTCTATTCCACTATTATAGGCTATCATCGGCCTTGTTCATGTAGCCCCAGGCCACCAGTTCCTTGATATCCCATGTGTTTTTCCATTCGATAGCCTCTATTGTTAGGATCAATAGTTTTTGGCTTTTCTAGCTCTTTTAAGTCTTCTTTGTAGATCATAGATGAAAAATCCTCTTGGAAGACTTCTTCATCCTTCATGTCCCCCCACTTGGTGAAAATTGTGGGTTTAGTTATTATTTGTACCTTATGAGCATGTTTGATCTCTTTTGGTCCTCCATTTTGGGTGTTGGTGGAAGCATACCAATGCAGAATGCTTGGCTAAAATAATAGTTTCCATTTCCCTTGTCAAGTACTTGAATCTTGGATTCTATTTTTGGTTGCTCACTTGGTGTGATTTTGATTGAGGTTGATGGTAGCATGGAAGGGTCAACATATGAGAATGAGTGGAAGGCTATATCATTTCTAGGAATGCATTGGATTTTATTATATTTTTCCTCTAGCTTTACACAGAAGTGGAAAGGCTCAAGGTCGACATATAGGGTTACCTCTTTTCCTTCATGGGGAAACTTTAGGCACTGGTGAAAGGTCGATGGTATCACTTGTAATGTATAGATCCAAGGGTGTCTAAGGAGAAGAAGGAGAAGGTTATATGGTAATTCCAGATCAAGCACTTGACATGTTTTCGTGAGGACTGGTCCTATCTATACATGTAGCCTGACTATTCCTTCAAAAAAAAATTCTAGTTCATTGTAGGCCCTTATGGTGATACTCTTGCCTTTTTCTATCACGTCATCAGAATACCCTAGATGCTTGAAATTTTTTAAGGTATAGATGTTTAAACTTGTACCATTATCTATTAGCACCTGTTTGACCATGTCCTTGTGGACACCAACTTCTATATAGAGAGGTTGGTTATGGAATGTCCTTTATGGGAGGTCTTTCTCAGAAATGACTAAGTGGTTGTTTGTTGTGATTTTTCCAACCATGGCTTGGAACTGATTAGGATCAAGGTTGTTGGGGACTGATGCTTCTAATTCCTTTTCTAGTATTTCCCTATGTGTGGGTGATAGTTTTAGCAACTCTAGGATCGAGATTAAGGCGGGGGTTTTCTTTAGTTGTTCCACAATGCTAGTCATTGGATGACTTGATTGTGGCTTTAGGAAGGGATCCTTGTATTGTAACTCTTCCTCAATGGGCAGTTACATTACAATTGTTGTCTCCCCCTCATATAGTTACTATGTTTTCCCTATTGTCATCAGCTTGGGATAGAGTTCCCAAAACTGTGTCTCCATAGGTATATTTTGCATTATGGTAACCTTGGTCTTTTCCATTTTCATTCCTTTTTTGGTGGTTTGGGATTGCGTTGTTGTATATCTACAAATTTATCCTTGTTCCCAAGATGATGTTCGACATCTACCTCTCCTTTTTCTATCAGGTCTTGGATAAGGCGCTTGAGTCTCATGCAATTGTTCGTGATGTGTCCTTTGATCTTGTGAAATTCACACAAGTCATTTTTGTTGTACCACAGTGTTTTAAAGTTAGGCTCCTCATCATTTGGGAAATCAATAGGCTTGATTAGGTTCTGTTGTATGAGCTTCCGCATGACTGTCTCTATAGATTCTCCTAGTATCCTAAACTACCTCCTCAATTGGTCATACTACTTTTGTTGACCTCCTTGATTTTCTTGTTGATTTGTTGCTTAATTATTTTTGGGATAAGTAGGTCGATTGTTTTGTGTACTATTCAGGGCATATTTTGTCTATGCTACATGTGGTGTGTTTTGAGATGTATAATAGCCTTGTTGTCTTACCATGTTTTGTTCATATATCAAGTATTGTGAAGCTATAGGACACTAGTAACTGTTTTGGATATAGATCGAGTTAGTTACTAGATGGATGTAAGGATGCTTAGCTCCTTGCTGCTAGGATGAAGTGTACTAAAGGTTACCTTGTTGATGTGTTATTGGAATACCTTGTTGGTAGGACAAATTGGGAGGAGTACCCTGTGGCATAACTTGTTGTTGGGAAGAACTAAATTGAAGGTTACCCTATTGATGCATTAGCGGGACACCTTGTTGATGGGATAAATGAAGAAGGGTAATCTATGGCACACCTTGCTACTGGGAAGGATTAAAATGAAGGTTACCTTGTTGATGTGTTAGTGGGACACCTTGTTGATAGGATGACTAAAGAAGGGTGCTCTATGGCACACCTTGTTGTTGGTATTGCTAGTTCAAAAGAGGACCCTATGGTCCACCTTATTGGTGGTACTATTGGTTCAGAAGGAGACCTTCTGGTCCACCTTGTTGGTGGTACTGATTGTTCGGAAGGGGGACCTATGTTCCATCCTGTTGATGCTACTAATTTTTTGAAGGGAGACCTTGTGTTCCACCCTGTTGGTGGTACTATTGGTTCGGAAGGGGACCCTGTGGTCCACCTTGCTGATGGTATTGATTGTTCAGAGGGGGACCTTGTGTTTCGCCTTATTGATGGTATTGATCGTTCAGAGGGGGGACCCTATGTTCCACCCTGTTGATGGTACTAATTGTTCAGAGGGGGACCTTGTGTTCCTCCCTGTTGATGGTAGTAATTGTTCTAGGAAGGGTTGACACTTGAATTGTTTTGATGTATATATTGACCAGGAGGTGTATTTTTTTTTTGTGGTTCATACTAGGATGGCCCTCCTTGATACAGTTGTGCCACTACTACTTGTTCAATCTGAGTTGGTTTTCTAAACAAGGGTTTCTCTTTGGGTTGACCACTGTTTTGTGAGAACATGAGTGGCATGTTTGGCATATATGTGGGTTTGGTTATTTGTCTCACAACTGATTTATCCCCTAAGGTAATAAGATTGGGATCCTTGAGAACCTCTACATTGTAGTCCACTGGAAATTTAGCACCACTTTGTGCTAAATTGAAGAAATAGGAATTTGGGTCTTTTCTCAACAACTTGTCCATTAGTTTGAGAACCTTGGGGTTGTTAGAAATTTCAAAAAGTTCCTTATCATTTATCTCTTCCTCAATATCTACCTCCTCTATAACCATTCTCTTTGGGTCCTAGTTGTTTTGTTCTATTACCTCTTTTTGTTTTTGGTTTAGTTCTCCCTCATTGAATGTGTCCCTATACATGGGTCTCTTATGGGGTGTTTCAAGGTCACTTGGCCTATAGCCCCATGGGATACTTTCATCATTCATGGTTTTTGTTGGTGGGATGCTAGTGTTGTTCTTGCTTTCTTCCATTTTCTTTCTATGTTGTGATCTTGTGGTTGTCATAAACAACTTGGGTCCCCTATGGGAGAATTTTGTTGAGATTTGTAATGTTTTAACTCTCTAGTTCACTCAAATCTAGATAAAAGGGATGCTATAAGTCTTTTTGGAGCAATGGTGACAATGGGGGATGAAAATATGGATGGTGTGGGAAGTGATCTTTGCAAACGTTTGGGGACAACACTTTTTACTTAAGTTTGATGTTTTGATGTTAGGATAAAGGATGTTGATGAACTTGAAAATATTTAAGGTAGAATCATGACCGTCAAGATAAACTAGCACAAAGATTCTTACTAACTTAACCAAATGCATGGAAATTTATTTCACATACAAAAGTGGCTAAGTTAGGGGTTGGTTTGATTGATAGATGTCCAAGTTCAAAGTGTTGGTGTATTCAAAAAAATTTACAAAGTTTGGTGAAGTGAAGTTTGGATTTTTTATGAAGGGTTGTGTGAAGATGTTTTGACCTAATGTTGACTTAGAGTGAACTTTTGTTTGATAAGACCAAGGTAGTGAGAATGATGCTAGACCTCTAAAGTGTTCAAATCCTAAAGACCTAATGTTGACCTAAATGAGAGGATAGACTTGGGTATGTGAATATGGTTTGTTCCTCCTAGATTGAGCATAAAAGTTTCTTAGCAAGAGGTTACGATTGCGATAAAGTATTAAGGCCCACTTCCTACCAAACTTTGAATTACCATACCTATTCCTGTAATTGTAGGATGTAGATCTTCCCCAATGGATTTTGATTGTGAGATAGATCATTTAGAGGAGTTCAATACCTTGAAGAGGACTAATGTTTTTAGATAGGTTGATTATCATGAAAAAGACCAGGGTTTTGACTCATAAAGAACATGTACATATCTAGATGTTTTCTTAGTGCTCATTCATAAAATTTGACTAACAACTTGTTTTTGTTTTGGTAGAGTGTTGAAATGTAGTTTTGGATTGCTTTTGCACTTTGATGCCTAAGTTTGAAGTGATGACCTATAGATGTAACACAAGTATTTTAGATGTTATATCTACTTTCTTAGTGCTCATTCATAAAGTGCATGGATCCCATAGCAGGTGCTTAGTTTTTGTCACAAGCAATTGATTTTTATTAGTGTAATTTATGGGACAGCAAGCAAATGCAATAAAATTTTGGCTACTACTCAGAAACTATGGCAAATGCACTGGAAATGATGCAACTACTCAAGTTTTGTGAAAAATGGTCTACGTGTGTTTTGTTTTCTCTATGTTCTGGAGTATGGAAAATGATAGAATAGCACTAGACTGATTCAAAAAGCATGCATTTTGTGTGACCTGAATTTCTATGGCTTAAATTTGTGAAATCGTGATACACAAGCCATAGTTCTCAAATGTTTACTTTGATCTAATGTAGCTTGAAACAAAAGCTTGAGTATCCAGAAACCTTGAAGGGAATCCTCCAAGGAGTGAAAATAAGGGGCTTCTCTCAAAAGCATACACTAAGTTCAAAGGGTTTGTGATTTAACCATCATGTTCAGTGTTTTTTTTGTGTTCTTTTTCTTTAAATGAAGCACAGAATTTGATGTCTAGATTATTTTGACTGTATTTGGAAAGTTTAACATAAACAAGCATTTACAACCCTAGTGGATATAAGCCATTCTTTTAGGTTCCAAGCTTGCCTCATGCCCCGAAGGGATTATTTTACATGCAACTTATGGTGCGGACTTGTAGTCGAACTTGGCAAGTAACTTCTCGAAAGTAAATTCTGATGCACCACTTTCAAAGAATGCTTTTGGATAATAGGGTGGCTTCTAAAAAAATTTGGCTCTTAGTCATGTTCAAGAGATATTATTTTTAGGACCCTATACATGTGGCATTTTGTTCAATTTAGAATCTCCCAACCCTTGCGGGTTTTTGCACATCACAAGGATACTGAGGGAGAATACGACGACATAGGCCAGTAGCACCCAGCAGGATGATGAACTTTCCTCACACCCACAAAAGATTTATATAGCAGTCCAAAATGAAAGAACCGCTTGGGTCACCTATGAGTTCTTCAATGCTAGATGTTTCTTAATAGGCAGGCCCTCTAAAAATGTATTCTTGAAAATAAAGGTGCAAAACTCAAAAAAAAATCACTCACCCAAGATCACCAAAAGGTGCGAGGGGAGAAGATAACCATCTAGTAGCTTACCAAACACTTCATAGTAGTTTGATTCTTTTTAAACACCTTGAGTGATGTTATCCCCAAAAATGTATGAATAAAGCATAACAAAGTTCTTTTTAATTACACTAATATGAAGTATTTAGGACATCAATCAGTTAAGCTAGCAATGGTGCAAAATAGAAAGAATAGTTTGTTCATTTTTAAGCCCAAATCTGAGTGTTTCTAAAAAATCAATCCTTGTTTTAACTTGGTGAACAAAAGTAAAATGAGCATGCGTCAACAAAAAGAAATATTTTTTACGTTCTTTTTATGCACAAAAATCAAAGTTCCTAATTATGAAAACATGGAAAGAGTTCATTTTTAGAGCACCTTAATTGAATTTTTTTTGTTCTTTCTAAGCACCAAATGAGAGTCCTAAATTAAGAAACCTTAAAATTGGTTCAATCTTAATAGCACCAAAACAAAGTGTGTGTTTGTCTTGTTCTTTTTAAAGCACCAAAAATTAAACATTCCTAACTTTAAGAAAACTTAAAATTTGTTCAATTTTAAGAACACCAAAACAAAGTGTGTGTTTGTCTTGTTCTTTTTAAAGCGCCAAAATTAAACATTCCTAACTTTAAGAAAGATTAAAATTTATTCAATTTTAAGAACACCAAAATAAAAATGTTCGTAGATCCAGAATACTTGGACTGATCATCTTCCCTATAAAAAATGAGTTAAATTCTTTCAAATCATGCATACAAACCTGCTAGTACCTGTTACACATTCAAAAAATAGGAAAATATTAGCTCAAAATCAATTACAACAGTGTAGATTTTGTGCACTGGTCTTTCAAAGCAACTGCTCAGAATTTTTTTCAAAAGTGCCCTTATCAGAATCAAATGATCAATTCTTAGAGAAAGTGTGCCCCCTGTTAGAATCAAATGCAAGCTTCTCAGAGCAGATGCTCAATTTTTTTTGCAAAAGCACAGTTCTCATGTTAGATGCTCACTTTTCAAAGCAGATGTGTCATTTTCTTGAGAAGTAATTTTGAAATTTTTATGGGTAGTGCGTGAAACATTTTTCAAAAGTGCTTCGAGACCCTACAACTTTAATTTAACTCATAAAAACACTAGTAGTGAGGACCACGGTCCCACCAGGAATGTCAGGATGTGTGAGGTGGAAAATCATAGATGCAAATAAAAGATTAATGAAATGAACTGAGAATCTATCTAATTCAAAACACTTAATCTAAGATCTTATTCCATCACTCATGAAATGAACAATATAATCTATTGAAAATACGTAATGAAATCCTAAGATTAACACAGTGAATTCAAAGTAAAGGAGAGGTTACCATCCCATGTCAGAGTGTGTTCGCATGATGTTGGGTTGTTTATATCACTGCAAAGCCTCCATTGTTGCGTCACGAAAGCTTGAAGAATGATATTGATATTGGTTGACCGAAGATGTTTTCAAGCTCTATCAATGGTGGTCTTGATAGCACTTTGTTGCATAAGGTATGTTGATTCTTCGATCTTTTTTTGTGAGGAAAGAGGTTTGTGATATAGGAAATAAGATTTTGAATTGACAATTAGGATTCAACAATGTCAAATCAAGATCAACGGTTGAAAGGTGTTGAGAGGACTTAAACATGAGAAGATTATGCAAATTGATTGATCATTCAGGAATAGATTGATTAGTTAGGATTTAGATTGATCAGTCAAGGATTGATTGATCAGTCAGGGAAGTATAATTTGCTCCATCAGAATTAGATGGCTTGGTTAGAAAATAGATTGATTAGTCAACAAATTAGATTGCTCAATCAACAAGCATAATTAGTTCGATCAAAAAGTGGGTGAGGAATATGAATTAATTTATTTAATTAATTAATTCCTTTTTGGAATTGAATGTGCAAATCAAGTTTGACTTTTGCAAACAAAGTTGCATTAGTTTGATTTGATTTTTTATAAATGATTTCAATAGTTTGATTTAATTATTCAAATTTTGGAGGGAAGGTATGTTAATTAAATTATTATGTTTTAATAATTCAATTAACTTGGGGGAATAAAGTGATTTAGCAGTGTAAATAAATAATTGGCATTATTTAATCAATCAGTATTAAATAAGACTAGACCAGGATTTTATTAAATAAATGTAATTTATTTAATTGGTCAAAATGATAAAAAAGTGAATTAATTAAATAATTTTGTTTTATTTAATTAATAGTAAAATTAGGGTTTTTTCAAGACTTTATTAAATAAACGAAATTTATTTAATTTGTCAAAAATGATGAAAAAGTGAATTAATGAAATAATGTTGAATTATTCAATTAATAGAGGAAATTAGGGTTTTGGATGTTTGATGTTGTGTGATGTTTCTAAAATGTTTTGGGATGTTTTGGGATGATTCAGAGACGTTGTGAGATGATTTTGAGATGTTTTGGGATGATTCTGAGGTGTTGTGGGATGTTCCAAGATGATTCTGAGATGTTTTAGGATGATTTTGAGGTGTTTCGAGATGTTCCAGGATGATTTTGAGATGTTTAGAGATGATTATGAGATGCTTCAAGATGTTTTAGGATGATTTTGAGATGTTCCAAGATGTTTTGGGATGATTTTGAGATGTTTCAGGATGTTTTGAGATGATTTTGAGATGTTTCAGGATTATTCTGAGGTGTTCTGAGATGTTCCAAGATGACTTCGAGATGTTTCAGGATGATTTTGAGGTGTTTCGCGATGATTCTAAGATGTTTCGAGACATTGTGGGATGTTTGATGCTATTTGGGTTGTGTGATAGGTGTTAGGTCAATTTTACATGTGTACAATGATGAATTCCTTTAGCTCTTCCTAAATATATAGCCTACTAGTTACTGATGGATTTATTATAAAGAGTAAGAAAGGAATGAAATATATGTAATCCCTATAGTTGTACGAAAATAAACTAACCAATATGCCTAAATTAATCAATCTCTTTATCTACTTAAATATTTAATATGGTAAAACTAACTAGTTCCTCTTAACATCATAGATGCAAAAAATATAAATGATAACACTATATTTCTCTCAACATAGGTGCTACCTATAGCTTTGGCTAGGAAATTGAAAACAAGTGATCACATTATTTATCCTCTTTCTCCCACTAAAATAACATAATCAAAAATATTTATAATAAAGTCCTTGATCCAAAACTAAGGACTTTCAATGAATAGCTCAGGGGAGACACTTAGGCAATCAAAATAAACACATTTAAGCACATGCCTAAATAAGACAAAACCTCAAAAATAAAGGGCCAAGAAACCAAAACTGAAACAAAAGAGGGTCCCTGCTTCCAGCAGGGCGTGTGTGCGAAAACTGCAAAACAAATGGCAACTTCTGATGGGAAAATGCTCCAAAGCATTTGATGATAAACAGGAATCAAGAACCCAGAATCTCTAGTTTCAATCTCACCATCAAACAAACAAGTCAAAATGCAAAGATTTAAAGAATTAGAACCAAAGAATAGATCAAACCCTCCATAAACTGAAAATCCAAATGTGTGCGCATGAGTTCATTTCCCTCCTTAAGTTACTACAAAACCAAGTTCAGTCAAGTCAGGCTATGTAAGGATTCTAACTTCAAAGGCAACCTGGATAGGGCCTCGCTGCCAGTCAGGCGTCCATAGCCCTGATGAGGTTATCGTTGTGATTCCCCTAAACATAGCTCTATTGCCAGCCAGGCGTCCATAGCCTCGGTAGAGATATTTAGGCACCCCTAATAAGTTGAATGTATTCTTTTGATTTTCAATATTTTTTTTTTCTTTCTCTTGATATTCAATGTATGTCTCTTTCATTTCAACTTGTGAACAATGAAGCCCACACTCAGGGATGAGAACCACAGTGGCGCTGAAGCAAAAATAGGATTTTCACTTGACAAGACTTCACAAGGATTCCTATAGTGACATCAGGATTCTTAAGATATATGAGAGATATAAGATTTCAGAGTACTTCAAATTCAAATCAAATCCAGTGATCAATCTTCTATAGATCTGACATTAAGACTGTTGGCAATAGCGAAGATTTCAACCATCCTTTCAAGATGCAAGACTAAAGTTGACCCTAAGAAATACTTAGAACAATTCCAGAGAAGATAGATTTTCCATGTCGGTGCAACACATCCAGGCGAAAACAGAGAAACCCCAAAAACAAGAGCCAAGAAAAACAACAAAACAAACCAAAAGAAAACCTAAACTAACCACAACAAACTAATTCTAAAGAAATTTATCCTAACTATGTTCAAAAGACTCATAACCACTCATCATCAGACAAAGCGAACTGAGACCCACCCCTACTTGACTCTTCAAGGCATGAATAAGCAACAAGGTGATGGTAGCAGTCCTCAAAAATGCAAATTTATCTTTATACTCAGCAAAATAAACCTCAAAAATATAGCACTCAAACTCAACCTCACAATTAGGAATAATCAATAACTGAGGTGACTCATTAGGACCATGATTAATCCATATGCAAGCTGCCTTTCCTAAATTCCCATAATCAAATTGATAAGATTCAGAATTCATAGCAAGGAGAGAAACAACCTGATTTTGTATTGTTGTAGACTGAATGTGGTCTCCAGCATCCGGCACTTGTAAAAGGTTGATATCTATGTCATCAGGAGGTCTCAACTGATGATGAAATATCCCTCCTTCTTCATGAGGGAACAATGTTAAAAATGTAAAAGCCTCATCATGCATAGTAACTTCCCCATCATGATGTTTGTCAGGAGGCCTCATAGACTGATCTTCAAGTACATCTTTACCTAAAGTAGGATGATCAAGCTCATTAGTGATGGGTGCAACATTGTTATTCTCAACATCATTTGGGTTTTCCTACACATCCATAGCCACCTTGTCATTAATACACAAAATATGTGAATTTTCTTTACAGAATTCATCAACAGAATGTGATGAGCAAAAGGACTCCCTGAATTCCTCCCCTATTGGCATTTGTTCTGGCTCTGGATTGCAACTGTAACCCTCAGGAAAAGTAGCTTCTTTACTCATAATATCAAATCCCACAATTTTCTCCAAGGGACATTCATTAGCAATCTATTGAGGCTCCTCAATCAAAAGCTCATCCTCCTCTAGGACTGCCTCAACATTAACTGCCATGACCTTCTCTGATCCAATTCTAGTTGACTCTTCTACTATACGTTCACCAGTAGCTTGTTGAAATTCCTTCATTGGAGGAAGCCTACTCTCTGTAATTTGATGTATATCCTCTGTATGATCCGACAACCATACTTGCTCTTGTACCTCCTATGTTGATTCTGCCAAAGCTTCAACACTGTCAGATTTATGGATAGGCATTTCATATAACATGAGGATTTCCTCAGTCTCCCATCCTTGAGGGTCAACTGTCAATACATAATTTCCCAAGCTTGTTTCAGACAGGAATACCTCCTTAAAAGTATTCGCATCAACCTCGCTTGAAGTACCCTTTTGTTTAGTAAGCATATCATTTTCAAGAGACCCTAGTACTACACCCCTAATGGTAGGATCCTTTAACAACTCATGAGCAGAGAGAGTTACTTTGACTTTCTTGATTTCTTTGACCACATACTCTCCTATTTGCTCTGTAGTCATGGTAGAATAGTTTTCCTTAGAGCTAACTATCAATTCATCCCTGCTACTTTCAATGCTTCCTCCTTTATTAGCATCAGACTGTCCTCCATTTATGAAATGTTGAGTAGACACATAATGGAATGCTTGAACTTCTTCAGTTGTATACTCTTCTTCATCTAGTGGGCCATTATCATTCTCCTCATTACCTCCAAAAGGTTGAACTATAGATTCTCCATTGTGTACATACCCTGTTTCAACACCTTTATCTTGTTCTTCTTCTGGTTCATTCTCTTCACTTCTTGGAAACGGGACATGATTCACCACCATAACTAATATGTCATAAGGATTAGATTATATTATCTCCAGCCTACTCAAACTATTGCTGGCATGTTGAACCTTCTATTGGAAAATAGATGCAGCAGTCTAGAATTCTTGAAAGTCTGATTCAGAATGTTGAGTAGTGTTATGAAGCCTACACCATCCTGAAAGAGTCATTTTTTCCAGATAAACTTCACTAGATTTCTCCTGATTGTTTGGATGATCCAGAAAGATTAAGCCTCCTCCATTATTCTGAAGTGGTGGCTACCTTCCATGATTTCTATCAAGAGGTTGTTCTCTATCAAAGTTTTTCCCTTGAGCCTGCATCATACCCATGTTGCTTTGATCATAATTGAACTGAATCTCCCTTTGGGCCACCTGGGATTGATAGTTCTGGTCCCTTAGGTAGGTGACTTCGGTGTTCAACTTTTCAACTAGCTCTGTGAGTGCATCTAACCTCTCCTTGTCTACACTGCTTGATGGAGGAACAATACCAGTTGAATTCTACATATAACAAGTATGTGATCCATGGTTCAAGGGTTGATTAAATATCTCAGAGTTCTACAAATAACTAGGTATATTAGCTTGCTGGTGAAAGTATACAGGTTGGCTCATATTTGGATGGTAATTTGGCATGAATGCAGCTTGACAAGGATGACCTAGGTGTGAAACCAAGGGTGATTGAGGGACTAAACTCATCATAGGTGTTTGGATAGCCAAGGGTCTAGACAAGTGTTGTTTCAAATTTGTACTCACCTTACCAGCCACTTCATAAGCTTCAAATAAGCTACCAGGAGGGTTCACTTTCCATTTGATGAAAGTAGATGTTAAACTATCCAAAGCTTCGTAATAAACCTCCCTGGAAGACGCATCATCTACAACATAAGGGGGTTGCAACCTAGCATAAGCCTTATGAAATCTATTATTAAAAGCCACTATTGGTTCATTTGCCTCCCTCTTGATTCCAGTAAACTGCAAAAGTAACTCATTAGCACTGATTGGGATCTTAAATTTCTGTAAAAACACAGTCTCTAGTTGAAGCCAAGTAGTGATAGATCCAGCAGGAAGATGGTTATACCAACAAAATTCTTCATCCCAAAGGGAAAATGGGAAACGTCTGCATGCAACATCCTCATGATTAATTCCCCTATCCTTAAGGGTAGTCTTAAAAATCCTAATATGCTCCTCTACAGTCCTTTTTGGATCATTGACATGGAATTTTGAGCAAAAGTGTTCAGGGTTTTTGGGCATGACATTCTAAACAGCGAAACTTAGGGGAGATGGGTTGGTTTCTAGGAAAGCCATTGGTGGAGGTGGGGGTGGTAATGGCTGATTTATGATTGGCTGAGGTTGTGGAACGGTAATTTCCTCAGACTCAGATGAACCTGATGAAGATGGGGATGATGGAGATGTGGGAGGCGGATGGGATGATAATGATGATGATTCTCCCCTTCTTTTGGTCCTTCTTGACCTAGTAGGGTCTGGTAATTCCTGAAACTCTTCCTCTCCTAGAGCAGATCTTGTTCTTCTTCTGAATCTCTCAGGAGAGATGGCATTCAAAAATTGATCTAGCTTGCTTATTCAGGGCCCTCCTTCTAGCACCAGTTCATGTTGATTGTGTTTTTTGCACAGCAACAACCCAGACAGAATATGATATCCTATCTCTCTTGAAAGGTAAATCTCTATTAGCAAGCCTCAAGAGATAACCCCAAGGTATCTAATGTCAAGTCTTGACAGTGCATAAACAACTTAGTAACAAAATGTGAAAATGCTGGTAATCACAATGGGACCTTACTACAAGAAAAATACTGAATCGAATTTATCAGATCTAACCATTTGATGATACTTCAATCCTAGATTTAACCCAATAAATCAAAGAAACAGCAAAAGATAAGGGTTTCAAAGAGATTTCTAAATTTAATACTACTCCTAAGACTAAAAATGAAAATGACCAACACTCGAAATGGATCAATCCCTCAAAACTGATCTCTGCTTGACCAAGATAAATCTGCAATCTCACATAAAACAGTGTAATCTTTTGAGGTGTTAAGATTTTCAAATCATGAACATTCATTCAAAAACCCTATTGCAGTTGAAATAAAAAAATCCTCACAATCGAACTAAGCACACTGAATATGAAGTCCAAGCTAACTTTGCAAAGAAACTAACAATCGGTTGGTTGTGAAAAGTATGGACTGAAGGATTGCTGCAACATTCGGGTATTGAATCACAAACATTATTGAACCAAATCTAATCTAAATGTTAACCTTCTCAAAGCAATTTTAAAGATAGAATGACAAGAACCATGCAAGATAGGAGAAAACAAGTATGGTACCAAATCACAATGTCATTTATTGTATTCAAATTTTCCACTGTAGCAACAATTCCAGCTTTCTGTTACAACATTTTCTTGAGAATACCTACTTGCTAACATACTCTACTTCTAACTATATCTCTCTATTCTACTATCTGACTATTATCTCTAACTTTTCTAACCCTTACAAATGAGGCGAAATGCCAAATATATAGAATCCCCCCAAAAAACCCGTCAGCTCAGCAACAACCTTGCAGCATTAATGGCACAACAACTTGGCCAAGAGAAAACTATGATCGGTCAAATAAGCATTAAATGCACGTTCCATTCAAGTCAGCCTAGAATCCGACATGCAGTTCGTACCAATGCGCAAGAAGATAATAGGGAAGCACAAATCACGCCGCAACCTATCATTAGCCCCCTTCCCTATTATCCCTGTTCCGATCTGGCTCTTCATGTACCCTCAAAAGTGTCTCATCCAAGTTGGCCATAGGTGGTAGAGGCAAAACCCTAAGTCAATTCCCAATGGATGCAATCTCTTCTCTTGACCATTTGACCGACTTATCCCAATCCACCTTATACGTTAGGTACTTATCAATAACTGTAAGGTAGGTGGCTGCATCATCCAACTGGTGCTCAGAAACGGACCCATCATCAAGTGGTGCATAGACATCATGCCACCACTTCCTCAATCACTCCAGGCTCAAATATTTGGGAGCAATCTTCCTTCGCCCAGTCATGATCTCAAAAAAAGGCCATGAAGCCATTATATACACCACCCAGGGTATCATCAATCTGCCTCCTTTGTTTGTAAATCTTCTTCAACACCTTCTTCCTAATCTGCAATGCTTCATACCACTCCCATGGTTCGATAGCTCTAGAGGAAGGAAGAATCCCATCACACGAGACCTGTCTAGCATATCAAATGTTTGGGCAATCGAGACAAGGTTGAGATTTGCAACAACTCTCCCTTGAGGACCAATAATCCTCTACGTGTCACTTTCATAGTGCCTTGCACACTCCAGGACCAACTCATAACACTGCATCGTAGAAGAGAAACCAGCAACATATGATAAGCCTGATTCCATCATTCTTCTAGCCACCAAAGGAGAATCCTCTGTTGCCATCCTTGCTTTCAATTACTCATAATCCCAGAGGAAAACATTTGTATCAATCACTTCTGACCAGACTGATGTGATCTTACTCTCAGGGACCTTGCTCCTAATGTCCATTTTAATCTTTTCTGCATCAGACATTGAGGACCCAGCTGCTGCCTTGCTAGATTCAGCCTGCACTCAACATGGAAATCATAGTAAAAACCATAGGAAAGCAAGGTTAATTCATCAATACATCGTTAGAATGAATCGCATATAGCCAGGGTGTTATTAAATCTCATATGAAACGATCACAACAAATTTTGGGTTTCAAGACCATCCGCGGAATCTGGGCTAGAGAGGAATTTCGGGAAATTCCGACCGCTCAGATTCCAGCAGAATAATCAATAAAACACCTACTAATAATTAAATCTGATCATTTTTCATCAATAAACCACATGGGAGATCCAAATAGCATGAATAAATCATAAAATGTATTGAAAATCACTAACACATCATGCTATTCCATATTCCTTTACATTTCATCAACTTTCGGGAAAATCCGCCAGAGACAGATTCCGCGAAGAACGAGCCAAAGAGGATTTTCGAGAAATCTAGGAGATGGCAGATTTCGGAGAAATCCGGACCTACGGACATCCACAGTTAAGGAAAAATTCTGGACCAATGGAGATTCCAGAGCAAAGGCTTCGGCAAGAGTCAGTCATTTCGCTGAGAAGTCTTGGCGAATGCTTCATGTTTCACCGACTTTCAGGGTCCAAGCAAACACTTCGGCCAGACTAAAGTTTTCGATATGACATCTCAACGAAATTGTGATGTCTCGCTGACTAGCGATGGGTTTGAACTTGGCCAGAGGTCTCGCCGATAGTGCATTGTTTTGGCGATATGAAGTTCCATCTGCATAACCTCTTGCCGACTATATGTGGTCTCAGCGAAAAAAGATCTAAGCTCACCAAGAAAGGAAAGGGTCGCCATAAGGTCTTGGCGACCACTAGTAGTCTCACCGAAAGCGAAGGCCTCGACAAGAGCTGTGAGCTCGCTGAAAGGTCCTACCGACTTGGTAGGGTCTCAGCAACTGAAAAGAACAAAGTTCGACGAAAGCGAAATGTGCTCGGTGAAAGGTCTCGCCGAAGGATGGACATTTCAGCGAAGCAAATGGGTATTGGTAAGACCAATGGATCCTGCTATGACCTCTTGCCGACTAGGGCTTGTCCTGTCAAAAGCGAATATGAAAGTGTACGTCGGTGAGAGATTTTCTTACGGGGTGAGGTCTCGCCTAATCCTCTATGTCTCACCGACTGACACAGGAGACCCTATCGGTGTGAGAAATGACATTGTCACGGCGATCCAATATGAACTTTGGAAGACCTCTCAGGTGAACTACAGGGTGATCGGTATGACATCTCCTCGATTTTGAAGGGTCACAGCGAAGAAATTTCAGAAGGGACGGAGAGTCCCGATTTCATCTAGACACTGAACCAATGCAGAATTTCAAAAGGTTTAACTCAGGACCAGTCAGGGATGGACCTTTCATAGATTTTCCTTGTGTTTTAGGCCTATTTTAAGATGACATAACTTGAAATGACATTGCCCCCAGTTCAAAACCCTACATCCGCCATTAGTGCACAGGCAAGCTCAGAATTCAGTTTTTTCAACTGTTAAGTCATCACTAGGGTTTACTAATTACTCTCAGGTAAGATTCATCAAAATGCAAATAGACAAATGAGCTCAAAACTCGACTAGGAGATGACAAATGATGCAATACTAAACAACCCTAGCATGAAATAATCAAGTAAGTATGATGACACAAAAGATCTTAGAAATCAAGTAAAATCCAGCCTTCAAAGCGCGTACGAAGCCATTAATGCAATCGATAAGACAGTTAGGAAACCTGGGAAGCTGATGACAGGGTAGAATCTGGGAAAATCCGGTCCACGCGGAAATCCGCGAAAACCAAAAATTCCCGAACAACAGGGTCCAGCCAGAATCCAAGCAGGATCCGGGAAAATCCGACCAGGTTGGAAAATCCCGAATCAAGGTAAAAACTCGAAACTTGATCCAGAACTAAGGACTTTCAATGAATAGCTCAGGGGAGACCCTTAGGCAATCAAAATAAACACATTTAAGAATATGCCTAAATAAGACAAAACCTCAAAAAGAAAGGGCCAAGAAACCAAAACCGAAATGAAAGAGGGTCCCTGCTTCCAGCGGGGCGTGTGTGCGAAAACTGCACAACACTACCCTATATTAAACCTAATATCTGAACACAAACATCTAAGCCAAATGGCTTCTTTTCAAGTGTGTTGCTACCATATGCTCTACCTTAGTAGTAGATAAATCAACTATAGCATGTCGCTTGCTCATCCAACTCACTGCTCCACCAAATAACATGAAGATGTATCCACTGGTGGATCTTCTATCATCAATTCCCCCTACCCAATTAGAATCCACATACCCACGAATGCTAAGGTATCTCTATGATCCAACCAATTTTCCATGATAACACAAAGCAAACTCTGAGGTACCCTTCAAGTAACTGAAAACTCTCTTCATAGCATCCCAATGCGACCTTCTTGGATTAGCCATAAAATGACTAAGAACTCCCACTACTTGGGCAACGCTTGGCCTTGTACAGACCATTTTTTACATTAAACTACCAACAACACTTGCATATGACACCCTGTTCATGTCCTCCATCTCAGTAGAAGACTTTGGACAATCTTCAACAGATAGCTTTGTTCCCTACAACACTAGAACAACTAGCTGCTTGCAATCATTCATCCCAAATCTCCCCAGGACAATGTTGATATACTTACTTTGGTTGAGCCAAAGCTTTCTGCTTCCTCTATCCCTTTTTATTTCCATCCCCATAATATACCTTGATGCATCTAGATCTTTCATTTAAAAATTTGCAAACAATTGATATTTTAGATCAGAAATCAGTCTTTCTATTTCCTATGAACAACATATCATCCACATATAGGGTAATACTAAGCACATGATCATTTTTAGTTTTGTAATAAACACAATGATCAAATTTTGATCTTAAAAATCCCAATGACAACAAAATAATGTCAAACTTTTGGTACCACATTCTAGGCAATTACTTCAAACCATACAAAAAATTCTTCAACTTGCAAACCAGGCTTTCTTTACCTTTTTCAACAAAGTGCTTAGGTTGGGACATATAGATTTCTTCTTTTAGCTTTCCATGAAGAAACATTGTCTTCATATCCATCTGCTCGATCTCTAAGTCATACACGGCTGCAAGTGATAAAATAAATCTGATAGATGTCAGCTTCGCAACAAGAGAGAAAAATTCTCCATAATCAATTCCCTCCACTTGGGAATAACCTTTCGTGACCAACTGAGCTTTATACTTTTCAACACTGCCATCCAGATCAGTCTTTTTCTTAAATACCCATTTACAGCCAATAGGATTGCATCCTTTAGGCAAAGGTACCAAATCCCAGGTTTCATTCTTCTTCAATGATGCCATTTCTTCATTCATGGCTTCCAACCAAGAATTTGAGTCAAACATATTAATTGCCTCTTTCATAGTCCTAGGCTCATCAGTGTTGGTAATCAAAGCATAGGTACAGTTCAAATCTAGCATAGAAAATCCATACCTATTAGGTTGACGCTTATCATGTGTAGACCTCCTCAAAGGCTGAGGCTGAGTTTGTGGTTCTTCTTCTTCAGAACTCTCAAAGCTGCTAGAACTCTCCTAAGTTTTAGGTACACTTTGTAGTTCCTCTTTATCTAGAGTTTGAGGAATTTCAACTACATCATTCTTCTTTTCCTTTTTATCTGTCTCTAACTGTGGACCAACTATTGAAGGCTTCAGCTCACGAAAGATTACACTTTTGTTGTACAAAACCTTCTCAGTAACAGGATTCCAAATCTTGTATCCTTTCACACCAATGCCATAGCCAATGAAGATACATTTGATAGCCTTGTTCTCCAAATTTGATCTCTTCTCATTCGGCACATATGCATATGCCTCACAGCCAAAGACACGAATATGTCTCAGAGAGGGCTTCTTACTAGACCATGCTTCCAAAGGTGTTTTTTCAGCAAGATCCGAACAAGGTGAATTATTTATCAAGTAACATGTTGTAGCCACAGCCTCAGCCCAGAACTTTTGCTCCAGACCAGAATCACTCAGCATACTTCTCGCTCTTTCCATTAGCGTCTTGTTTAACCTTTTAATCCCATGGTCTTTGCAGTACCTTTCAAAATCTATAGAACATAACTTACTACCATTATCCATCCTCAATTATTTAATTTTCCTTCTAGTATGATTTTCTACAAAAAATTTAAACTCTTTAAATTGACTAAACACTTCTGACTTACTCTTAAGAAAGTACACAAATTCCCTTCTCAAAAAATCATCAATAAAAGAAACATAATATCTAGACTTCGATAATGAAAGAACATTCACTAGACCAAATACATTAGAATGAACATAATGCAATATACCAGAAGATTTATGAGGACTCAAATAAAATGAAACATGATGTTACTTTCCATAAACACAATGTTCACAGAAATCAAACTCAAGGTTACAATCAACAAGCCCTTCAACAAGATTTTTATTTTTCTAAGCTTGTAATCCTTTCTCTCCTATGTGACCAAGTTTGTGATGCCACAACATGGTCTTCTCTGCTGGGAGTTTCACCTCTAGGGAATTTTCACCCAAAGGAGCTTCATTCTCCTTCTCTACATGAGTAGCTTTGCTTGACTTTGTAGAGGTGTTGTTACATTGAACAGGATGTGCATCTAGCTTGTACAGAGTTCCTATGCATGCATGCTTAGCTAGCACCATTGAACCTCTAGTCATCTTATATCCTCCACTTGAGAAAGAAACTTGCATGCCAACATCATTTAGCTTACTGAAAGAAAGAAAGTTATGATCCAAACCTAGTATGTGCAGTATGCCATCAATCCCCTTGATTCTTCCGTCAGGGAATTGGATTCTGACTCTTCCGTGGCCAACAATTTCGAGAGTTGAATCACTTTCCAAGTACACCTTTCCACCAACATACTTTTCATACTTAGTGAACCAATCTCTATGAGATATCATGTGAAAATATGCACCTCATTCAATGAACCAGACATCATCAAATGCATGAGTTTCCAAGGCTACAATGAAGACATCTACATCACTCTGAGAAGAGTCATTGTTTGAAGTGTTATTTTTCCTCTTCTTTTTCTCCTCCTTACAATCCTTTCAGATATGACCAGTCTTCCCACAGTTCCATCATTTCACCTTGGATTTCTTACCAGGAGACTTTGATCTCCCTTTAGATTTGGATTTAGACTTCTTGTCTTTCTTCTTGCCTCTCTCATTTGATCTACCCCAAATAGCAAGAGCCTCCTTGGCCATCTCAGAAGACTTCCTCTACATTTATTCTGATAGTAACGAGGCAACCACATCTTCCATCTTGAAAGTAGTTGTTGTAATTCCAATAGCCAATACCAGATGGTCCCAAGTGTCAGGTAAGGAACATAACAAAAGCATATAGTGATCCTCCTCCTCTATCTTCACACCCACATACGCCTACTAAGTAAAAATCCTATTAAATGAATTCAGATGGTCTGCTAGAGATGCACCTTCTTCCATCTTCAAGGAGTACAACTTCTTCCTCATAAATAACTTATTTACCAGAGACTTTCCCTGATAAATGTCACCAAGTTTCTTCCATAATGAAGATGCAGTCTTCTCCTCATGGACATTTAGGAGAACATAATCAGCCAGAAAAATTCTTATCAACCCTCTATATTTTTTATCTGCAATGTCCCAATCTTCATGATACATACTTTGTGGCATAGTTATAAACACAATAGTCCAGAGGTCTCTATCCACCAACAAGTCTTCCATTTTGAGTTTCCAAAACTCAAAAAATGTCGCCATTAAACTTTTCAATTTCTGCTCTTCCTGAAGTACTTTCCATCTCAAACTATAAACAAGACAATCAATTCTTATTTTTCAAGACTCCCACTAAACAAGATTAGCACAAAAAACTAGCCCTACTCATAAGGATAACACAACTGGCTAGGCTCTAATACCACTTGTAAGGAAAGCGACGATGCGGAAACACCTTCCTAATGCAAAATCCTCAGGAGAGAAGTGTAGAAAAACATTCATTTTAACAAATTACATTCATTTGAGATGCACATTCACAGAACAAAAGGAGAGACAAAAAAATATCACACATAGAGATAACATCGGATATACGTGGGAAAACCCTTACAGGAGAAGAAACCCACACACCAAGTAAAGTCACTTTGTATTATAGTAAAAATATTACATACAGAGTTACAAACTTCACTCTTAGATGTTAACTCACAGTAGCAATGTAATCCCCTTGGTTGACCTCTCTCACAGACTTCAGCTCGCCTCACACTATTACAATGCTCAAAAGCATATAATGTAATAGACATCAACCACCATTAGGGTTTCATTAATTTCATTATCTCCACTGACAAGCATCCTTCATCTCGAGCCATGCACACCGCCATCCAGCAAGCATCAAGCCTCCTAGCAATAAATTTGGTTACAAAGAATATCACCATATTTGCACTCTATCAACCCCCGAGTCAGATCATGCATTTAATGCAAATATATTGTTATCATGAAACATAGCTTTCGGTCCAATGATCGTCGATTCACAACAATGATGTAGAATCAATGAATGAATTTGTGTCATGTGTCGACACATCACTCATCCATCACTTTGACTATTGTACCAAACTATCAGCTCGTTCCATGTGGTCCCCACTATCCACGCAAAATCCATGTCACTGTCGTACAGTTGACATCACCATCCACGCAGACTGGTCCCACCATCCATTGGTCATGTTGCCAAGTTAGGAGAAATATTAACTTCACAACCTCTGGTTGGAGGTTAGGAAATTCCTAAAACCTACGACAACAAGAAAGGGATTGCCAAGTCTGGGAAAACCCAAACTTCAGAACCTTCAATTAGGGTTAAGAAAATCTTGAAGTCCACGACAATAAGGAGATTGCCATGTTGGGAGGTTAGGAAACTTTCAAACCCCATGACATGAGTTTTGAAGTTCAAAAATCTAGCAATCCTGTGACCAGCTTGATATCACCAAGTTATGATTTTTCAGAACCCCATAACTTAGGTTTCAAGGTTCAAGATTTTGGCGATAGGCCGACAATGAAAGTCAAACAAAGGGGGAAAAATTCCAAGTTATTAACAAAGGTTCATATAGGTATATTCATAGTCGGAGCCTCTAACATCCCTCTCTTCCTTCCTACAAGTCAACAAAGCTCGAAGAAGACAAATGGTGCACCACTTCTGCGTCGGCCATCAATCAACAAGCAATGATGACTATGTTTATGCTTATGTGATTCCCTTTTATGCATCTTCCATAGTATAGTGTGCTATTTATGATGCATTGTGACAGTCCTCTCCATGACTTGTGTGGATATTTGATTTCAATCTTATGCTTTTCATTTTGAAAAGAAAAATGCATCTCAATGCAAATTTGTACTATCATTTGAATTCTCGCAATCAAATGAAATTATGTAAATATGAATTACTCTATGAAATAAAAGAAAGCAAATGAAATGCTTTGTTGTTTGTATGCTCAATCTTGTACCTCATTTGATTCTGAAACATTGAATAGTAACTTCTAAAATTATGTTTCCTCATTTCAATGCACAACTGTCACTTGATGAATAATGATCAAAGTGCAAACAACACTTAAGCATAATGCAGAAATAACTGTAACTTCGCTTTAAGATATAACAGTATTTAATTCAGCTCCACCAATTGAGTTGTAGTGAAAAATTGGTAACATTTTGGCGATTTCTGCTAAATGCTTTCCTGCTAAGCATAGATCAATTGCCTTAAAACACTCCATTGGGTACGGAGTCAAAACTGCCCCTTCATGAAACTCAGAAATTTGAACAACACTCCAAATAGCAGCAAAACAAAATGAAACAGAACTGAAAGCAAACTAATAGGCCCTAATGGCCAATAGAACATGTGCAGCAGCGCTTAGGGAAAGCAAAAAATATTGAAAGTAAATGTGCAGAACACACTTATTTGCAATACTACTCTACTTATCTATAAGATAGAACTTATCTCAGAGGCAATGTTTGAGGTGGATCCCATTAACTGGGATAGACAGCACCTCTCCAGTCAACTTAGAAAGTTGGAACGCGTTGTGTTCCTTGCACTCCGTGATCACATAAGGCCCGTCCCAAATTGCTTCGAATTTGGAATATCATCTAGGTTTGCTTTTAAATTCATTCCATTTGAAGACCAGATCTCCAACAATGAACTCACGTGGTCTTGCTCTTTTGTCAAAATAATTCTTCATCTGAGCTTGATGTATTTCAAGTTGTCTTAGAGCCTCCTTTGTAGTTTGTTTGAGCTCTACTAGTTGTGCAAATCTCACCTCAAGAGGTTGTTCATTCAGCAATTCCAGTTCTTTAACATAACTTAAAGTCGGTAACTCAATGGAAGCAGGTAACTTAGCTTCTTTACCATAAGTTAAAACAAAAGGAGAACAACCAGTGGCCCTTTTAGGGGTTATCCTGTCAGCCCAAAGGGCTAACTTTAGTTTTCCATGCCATGTCCGTTGATTATCTTCAACAGTCTTCTTGATTATCCGAATCAAATTCTTATTTGTAGATTTCGCCTGACCATTGCCCTGCAGGTAATAATTAGAAGATGTGTTCAAATAAATATTATTTCTAACTAACCAATCAGAAATCTTTAAACCAATAAAATCCAAACCATTGTCAGAAATGATTGAGTCTGGAACACCAAATCTCGATATGAGATCTTGATAAAAATTAAGTATAGAAGTCTCATTTTCTTCTTTCAAAGCAACTGCCTCAGTCTATTTTTTAAAATAATCTATGGCAGTAAGAATCCACTTATGACCCATGCTTGAAGGCAGATTGATAGGACCAATAAAATCTAAGCCCTACTTGGCAAAGGGTTGTTCCACCTGAATCGGATCCAGGGGCAATGTTGCAAGCCTCTGTTTTCCAGAAAATAAAGTACATTTCTCACATTTTCTAACCCAAGCAATAGCATCTTTGAACAAATCTAGCCAATAATAACTAGCCCGCATAATTTTCAGGGTTGTTGTTCTTGCAGCAAAGTGACCTCCTGAAGGTTCATCATGAAACTCTACTAAAATCTTGTCAACTTGATCAAGTCAAATATAACGCAATAAAATACCTTGGAAATCTCTCCTATAAAGAATGCCATCAATAATTGCATAAGGAATGGCTTGTAATCTGCAATACCTTATTTTCGCTCTGTCTAAGCCTTCAAGGCACTCACCAGTTTGCAAATAATACATCATTTGCTACAAGTAGCAGGAGACACTGGAACAGCTCCTGCAACATCATTATTTAGCACTGAATTTGTATTTGCAGCCTCTTTTAAGTTTTTTCCTTCATTACCAGCAATCTGCTCACACAAACCCTTGCCTCTAACGAGCTTGGTTACCTTTATATCAACGTCAAATTCCATTACTTTGGTAATCCAACCAGCACGCTTATCATTTATATCTTTGTTAAGTAAGAACTCCTTATCAATTGAATGAGCAACCAACAAATGAATCGTGTTGTTGGACAGCATATGCCTGAATTTTTTTAAACTTCTCACAACAACAAAAACATGCTTCTCGACAAAAGAATACTTCACCTCGTAATCATGCAATACTTGGCTGAAAAATGCTACAGGTTGTTCCAAGCCTTCATCATTTTGCTGGCATAACATAGCTGAAACTATATCTACTCCTCCAAAGGCATACAGGATGAAGTCCTTGTCAAAATTTGGATTAATGAGAGTAGGAGCAGCTGCAAGAGCTTCCTTAATCCACTCAAAGCTTCTCTTACCTTCCTTGGTCCAACTGAAAGGCATATTCTTTTAAAGCATAGAAGTGAGAGGTTGCAGCAAAGCTACAATATTTAGTATGAACCTCCACACAAAATTTATTCTTCCAAGAAAGCTTTGCAAGCCTTTCTTGTGAGCTAGTAATGGCAATTAAAGAATTGTAGAGACTCTTTCAGGATCTATAGAAATACCTTGCTTTGAAACAATATGTTCAAGAAATTTTCCTTCTTGCACTGAAAATATACACTTCTTCAGATTGAGAGACTCCGAACTCTCTGCATCTCTGAAAAATCTGCTCCAAATGATCAAGGTGTTCGTTAGTATTTATGGAAAAAATAGTAATATCATCTAAGTATACCAAAATGAACTTGTTCATAAGGCCATGAAAGGCCATATCCATCGCTTGCTGAAAAGTTGCTCCAGCATTGAATAAGCCAAAAGGAATCTTCTTGTAGGCCATTGTGCCCCACTTGGTGGTAAATGTTGTCTTGAATTGATCTTCTTGTTTAACCAAAATCTGGTTGTAACCTGAGTAACCATCTAGCAAAGAAAATCTGTCAGAACCAGAAACTACCTATAGAATTTGCTCCATGGAAGGGAGTGGGTAATGATCTTTTAATGATGCTTTATTTAAATCTCAGAAATTGACACATAATCCGATTTCCCCACTTTTCTTCCTGACTAGTACTAAATTTGACACCCAAGAGGTATGCTTAATAGGAAAAAAATACCACTCTCAACTAATTTATTCAATTCAGCCTTCATAAGGTGTTCTAATTTAGGGTTAAGCGGTCTTTGTTTCTGCCTTACTGGTTTTGCGCTAGGTTCTAATTCAATAGTATGTTGGGCAAGTTCTGGGTTAAAACCTCTCAAATCTTTATACTCCCAAGCAAAAACATCACTAAATTTTTGACATAAAAGAATAAATGCTTGTTGTTCCTCCTTATTACATACATTTCCCAGCTTGAGAAGCTTGCCTTTGAAGATTTCAATGGTTGCATAATGTTCTTCCTTAACAATCAGGCCACACTTGTCTTTCCACTCTTGGTCATCTGAATTGAACACAGATTCCAAGGTCACCAATCCTTTTGGCAACTTGTTAGTCTTCAACTACACAATATGTTCCTCATACTGCTACTGCCATTTTTGTTGGTTTCCATCTGCAAACTCAGCTTCAGCAATTAAGAAATTTACAATTTGTTCATCACTGTCAAAAACTTTCCAGCTCACATTATTGTCAGGTACAGAAGGTCTTACCACTATTTTTACATATTGACGTGCTCTACTTTATGAATTTCATTAGGAATATCAAATTGGGCTCCTATGGCAGTGAGCCTATCAGCATGCTTATTGTCATTTCTAGGAATCGAAACAATATTAAAAGCATCAAAATCTTCCATCAAATCCCATACATAATGCTTATATTTATTAAGCAAATCATTCTTGGCAGCATTTAAATTTCTGATCTGATTTACAATTAGTTCTGAATCGCCATAAACTTGCAAGCGTTTAATACCTCTTTTGCGGGCCCATTTGAGGCCATGCACCAATGATTCATACTCAGCTGTATTATTCAAACAGCTAAAAGAAAATCTGTAGGCTGAAAAGTATTTATCTCCCTCTGGTGAAATCAACATAGCCCCACCTCCAGCACCAATACTACTTCTCGAACCATCAAAGTAAAGCTTTCAAAGCTCATTTCATGTTTCTGCAGATGGTTCCTCCTCTTTACAAAGATTAGGCATATCACAATTAGGTTTTTGAATCATATAGACTCCTAATCCTATCTCATCTATGTGCTGAAACGGATCAAGCTCGTGATCTCCAGCTTCCCATTCATCTAGATTGATATTTTCTATATGGGTGCTAAAGTCTGAGGTCATGGTTTGCTCCTTTAGTGTAGAGGTGGCGTAGAGGTTAGCGTTTATAGGATTTGGTGAGTATGGTTCGATATGGTATTTGGCAAGAGGCTCAGAATTTATGGTCACTTTTGTACCATACCTTGTTCTAAAAAACAAATCAGACCAATCAGAAGATAGAAAGCCACCCAACTTGGTTGTAAAATCCCTTGAGAGACAAATGGCAAAGTGCGGTGGCAAGTCAATGACATGTATATCCTGATGAATAGCAGAACTTGGGGATGCGTGCAAAGTAAGAGCCAAATTTTTTATAATACCAATAGTTTTAACAGCAGACCCATCTAATTGCACTACGCCTTTCTGGGGATTAGGCTCATACACAAGACCTAACTTATCGGCCAAACTTTTAGGAATGACTGAACTACTAGCACCCGAATCAGCCATATAGTTATGAACAATCTTATCACCAATAATCAGACTTAAGTAGAATGGGGGAGGCTTTACCTCTTTAGTTTTCTACTCATTTTTATCCTCCAGATCATTAGCAAGCACGACTTTAGCAACCCCTTGAATTGCGTTGTCAAAAATAGACAACTCAGCTAAAGCTTCATGCAGTAAACCTTTCTGCCCCGGAAGGTGTAAAGCATCTAATACCGACATACTAACAGTGGTTTTCTTGAGATGCTCAACAATATTAAATGATGAAGAATTTACCTTCTCTTGGTTTTTTGTGACAGCAGCATCGTTTTTCCTTTGCAAAGGTTGTGCATTCTTGACTGCTCCTTGCTAGGTATCTTTTGGCCTCTTTGTTGAATCTACATTTTAGGCTACACGACAGCGTTAGCATTCGATGAAATGGGTTGCTTACTCTTTTTGGGTTGCTACTATGAATTTCCAGCTTGCTATCCTGAATCCATAGCCCCCTTTTTCGATCTAGTATTAGCCGAAACGGGAGAATTTTGCTGATCTTGGCCATTCATGCCGCAGAATTCAAAGCTCTGCCAGTTCAGCAAGGCAACTTCCACGTTATCTTGTTGTTCTTGATTATGATCTGCAATATTTTTTGAACCAGCATAGTTATTTTGAACCATTAAAGCCTGATTTCTCATTCCATTAGCGCATGTTGATTGGTTATGGGGCTGATTGCACGGATAACACCAATCGCAATCCTGGGCAACATTATTTTGGGGCACAAGTTCCTTTGACGAACTAGCTACGTTTGGATTGTATGGCTGGAATGGCCTAGGGTTAAAATTACTTCTTTGGGCTTGGTAATCATTCTGAAAAGCAGGCCTATTTGGCTTGTTTTGCTGATAAGTGGCTTGATAAGGCTTATGTTCATGACCTACTTACTTCTTTATGCTCATGAGATCATTCCCGAAGGTCTTGAGTATACTTTTAATCTCTTGAAATTCTTGGTTCAGGGCTGGCGCAACAACTTCTTGGGCTGCGTTATGATAGCCTATTGCTGGAACAGGCGGGACAACAGCTAAGGGAGGTACAACAGTAGGGGTAGGTGGTTGTATTTCTAGAAATAAAGGCATAGGAGGTCTAGGAGTTATGTCTCCAGCTTGGATGAGACACTTCTTAGCTCTAATGGCTATGTTATAGGTGTTAGGGAGTGTAAGCCCACCCATAGATTGGGTCATGACTGAAATCTTACTATTCAAAGCTTTTAAGTAAAACAGAAAAGCATGTGCTAGTAAAGGTTTTATCGTTGCAGGAATCCTATCCCAGGTTCTCTAAAATCGGTAGTTGAAATCAGCCAAATGCTCATGTGGCACCCTCTGAATGGTGCTCAACTGCTCTAGCAAAGATAGATTATCAGATTTATTAGCAAAATGTTGATATAAATCGTTACCTAACACATCCCATGTCACGATTGAGTTGGCTGCGAGACCTCTGAACCATTGTAACGCCTTCCCTTTAAATGACGCAACCAACAGCCTTAATGCGACATTCTCTTGCATGATATTATGAACTGAGCATAAGGTGGCTACGTCACGGATGTGCTCAACCGGTGTAGTGAGGTCCTCCTCGATGAAGTATGGCAGACTCCTAAGGGCTGCAACTGGTATGTCATCATGTTGAACGATGTTTAATGGAATGCCTCCATTGAAAGGCGTGAATGGGTGTCACCTTGGTGCTACCATTGGCAGTGCTTGTGATATCGGAACTGGTACTCCTGGTGATAAAAATAAGGAACTTAAAATAGGAGGTGTTGACTTTAATCTTGCAGGTGTCTCAAAGAGCCTCCTTGTTGTTCTACCTCTTCTTCATAGTGGGGACAGCTCTCAATATTTGAAGGGTACTATACTTGATCTGGTCTATAATTTTCTCATGTGCAGGCTGTACTAGCATGCAAAAATCAGAATCGAAGTCACTAGGTATATTGAAATGAGCCTCCAAAAGGCTGGAAAATCTGCTGCATACACCAAACAGAAAATTAAAAACACTGAAATTTCTCTAAAATAGCTTTCAGAGTCCCACCAGACATGCCAAAAACTGTTATCAAATAGATTTTCACCCTACTGAAATTGAAATTTCAGCAATCTATTGACACATGGAAACCTTCTTCAGATGTGGGTGATCTGAATGAAGAAGGAGTCTCCAGAGTGAGCTAGTTCTCTGAATGATGAATATTATTCTAAATAATTTCTAGGAAAAGGGATAGAAGGATAGCTTGAAAATAAAACCTATGACTTAAAATGATCCACAAAACTTAATAATGACTTTGATATTTCTCCCACAAAATAGTCTTCAGAAAAATAGCAATGAATTCACAATCTCTCATGAACACCAGTGCAAAATTGATTTGCATGAAGGTTTAGATTTAAATACAGCATGCAACCTGCAATAAATGAACTTTCTGCATCGATGATCTGCAATAATAGGACATAAAGAGGATCTGTAAAGAGAATCACAATATAAACATCATACTAAAACTACAAGTTGAGACAGAAATTGGAGATAGGAATGTTGCTTTTATTAGATGAAGGAATGAAACTCTAAAAACCTGAGTACAAAAATTTTACAAGCTCAAAAAATGTTAAGAGCAAGAAACTGCCAATTGAACTAAGAAGAAGAAAAAACTAAGTTTTCTTCAAGATATATCTCTCTCAAACCCTAATCCGAGCTCACAAGAAAAGCTCAAGGAAAAAGGTTGCAAACTATCTCAAAGGTTTGCATAAAAGCAGAAAAAACACCCAATTTCCATCTTCATACTGAAAAGCTCCTAAAAACAGATTAAATCTGCTTTTAAAGCAAATAAAACACCTTATCTCTCCAAGAGGAAACTCAAATTCAACCCAAGGCAGAAAATAAAACAATCTACTAAAAATAGCAAAGAATCAAGCGATTTATAAAAGCACCGCTTTAATCCCGCTTTACATGATATGCAGATTTTACAATTTGGCCTATTTTTGCAATTAAAGATTTAGGGAAATCTTTTGCAAAAAAAAAAAAACAAATACTTTATTTCTCCATTACAATCAATCTTGATTTTCCTCAAAAATCATAAAGCATACAAGGCATATTATTCTCTCAATACTTTAATTGATTTCTTAAAAATCAATTGAAAAATAAAGCAAAATTATCTTGCAATTTTATGGATATTTTAATCTCCAATATCACTAAGGCATGAGTATGAACAAATACCCCAAGGCAAGAAAATAAAATATACCTTACCTAAGCCTAGACTCATTAAATATTCGATCAATCATACTTAAAGACTTAGGTAAGTATTAACACATGAAGATTAAAAGACAAAACGACCTAGGGCATTGACTAAAGTTTATTTACAATGCAAAAACAACTCCTAAATTCGAATTTCCCCACTATTGTATTGTCAAAAGGGAACATTAAGGACACTCATAATGCTCAACCTAAATTCGAATTAGGGCAAGAGACAAAACAAGTCAAACCCTAAAAATTATTTCATTTGCAATCATCGCTTCTGAAGACCTTGGTCTCTGCCTGAAAGGATGGCGCCGCCATGAGTGAGCTCAATCTGTAGCTCATGTTCTTGAGAATCTTCACCTTTGTCTTCAAATGGTTGAATCCTTTACTATGATAAAGGTAAGCTTAATTTTTGACATTATTGTGGCTTTTCCACTTCATTTGAAAAAGCAAGAATGGCCATTAAGGCCACAGCCTTTACATGCTTTACCTCTGATTTCTCTTTACATTCTTATGACTTTATTCTTCTTAGCCGCCTTGTATGAGCTCAAACTCTTGTCTGGAAGCTCTATGTGAGAGCTTGTTTGCGAAATTCACTCCTCCAAAGCACACATGGTGAGCTACTGTTCATAGTATCTTTATGGATTTACCTCTTGAGCCATTTTGGTCTTGTGGCCGTGGATGTAACACAGTTTCTAATTCTTTTTACCTTATGTGATTATTTTTCTTCTGTCATCTTGGGCCGCCATGTATGAGCTCGAACCTTAAGTTTGGAGTCCTCTGTAAAAGCTATGGTCGCGGCCAGTGTGTTCTCTTTTGGCATAAAATGGTAAGCCTTCTATCTTTGTGTTCACTTCCAGCCATGTATTTCCTCTTCAAAACAGAAAGCATAAGAAAGCTTCTTTTTATTGATAAATTCATGGCCATACTCAAGCCGCACCATGTGTATTTCTGAAAGGGCATACTGAAGCTTTCTGGGCTCGACCCAAGAAAGGAATCTCTTTCTTTTTTCAAATTTTGAGCGAACCCCTATATGGATATCATGAGAATTGAAAGAAATTTGTATTCTCTATTCTGAAGCTCAACCCATGTCTTTTCATTACTTTCTTTTGCATTTTCTTATAAAACCCTGACATGGGTGATAATGGAAACCATCTATTTTTTATTATTTGTAGAAATCTCCATATGGGTAACATGGAAATGGCACTAAATTTGTCTTTAAACTCAAACCCCAATGTGGGTGTATGAAGAATAAACAAAATTTGTATATTTGATATCTGTGTAAAAATTTGGGCTTGACCCATTATTTATTTCTGCATTTCCTTTATCTACTTAAACTCCACCATATGGGTATTTGTTGTTTATGAAGAAAATGCATTTCTTTTGTATTTTAGCTTCAACCATGAGAGCACTATGTAATTTTTTTTTTTTGCAAAAACCCCACCTAGGTATATAATATTCTAAAGAACACACATTTCTATTGCCCTTCTGTTGAAAAACCTTTGCATGGGTATCTTGAAAATAGTAAGAAATCTGTATATTTTGATTAAAAACCCCAATGTGGGTGTGTTGCATTTCAATGAAAACCCATGTATTTTAACTTGCACCGACCTTCATTTTTGTCCTTATATTATACACTTGGGAATGAAAATAATCATGATCATATTGCTTAATGACCACTTGAACCATGATAAAATAGTGGCCTCTATATTCTTTTCAGGTCACTTTGATGTTGAATCCTCATTAATTTTTATTTGAAGAACCTCAGGATGGTTGGCCTTTTGATTCTGTTTTGAACCTATGCATAGATTTCAATTAAAACATTGTAGTTCTATGGACTGCATTCTCTCTTATAGCCAGCTAACACTTTCAGAAGAACTTTCTATTATGCTTTGTGATTTTTTGTTCATTCTGGAAGCAATCTTTTCACATTGTAATTCCTAATGTTGCATTTGCATTCTCAGCCAAACTGGAACTGACTGTTTCGTTGATCATTTGAAGGCATTGTCTGTCCTTTCATATTCTTGGTCTTCAACCTGGCACTCTTCATGCATTTTTATTCTCTACTTAACAAAATTGTTCCATACACTTGCTCTCCTCTAAAATGAAAATCTGAAACAACTCTCTTCATTAAGGCATTATGTATGCCTATTCATTATCCTTGATTGAGAGAAAGAACATTGTTGAACTGAACCTTACATGAAATTATGAACATGATGAACAAAAAATACTGTGGAAAAAGAACAAAAACCATACAGCAATGTTTGAGATGAATGTACTCAGTTAAATCCATTGAGCGGATTAAACCCACTGTTCACATGTAGCTTTCATAAAGCATTTACATGATTGTTATGAATGCACAGTTGGTTTAATGGCTTGATGGATAACTCTACTTTACTCTTTCAGTTGCATTTCCTTTCTTGATGACTATGATGATTACAATTACTATCTCAGCCCACTTGAAATGAATAGGGGTAGCATGTCGAGCTCTACCCTTGTGGGAGCCTATTTTTCTCCACATGCTTGGTCTTCAAATAATAATCAACTTCATGATTTTCCCTATACCTGCACAAAGAAGCAAACGATGTTAGCATAAAAAACAATATATCATGATCATGTTGATGTTTCTCCTTCAGCTCATGTCCCTGCACTTTTCTTGATTGTTTCAGTGCATGATTAGTAGCATACTACATTATCGTTGATGGTTCATATAGGTATATTCATAGTTGGAGCCTCTGACATCCCTCAGTTCCTTCCTACAGGTCAATGGAGCTCGAAGAAGACAAATGGTGCACCACTTTTGCGTCGGCCATCGATCAACATGCAATGATGACTATGTTTATGCTTATGTGATTCCCTTTTATGCATCTTCCATAGTATAGTGTGCTATCTATGATGCACTGTGACAGTCCCCTCCATGGCTTGTGTGGATATTTGATTTCAGTCTTATGCTTTTCATTTTGAAAAGAAAAACGCATCTCAATGCAAATTTGTACTATCATTTGAATTCTCGCAATCAAATGAAATTATGTAAATATGAATTACTCTATGAAATGAAAGAAAGCAAAAGAAATGCTTTGTTGTTTGTATGCTCAATCTTGTACCTCATTTGATTCTGAAACATTGAATAGAAACTTCTGAAATTATGTTTCCTCATTTCAATGCACAACTGTCACTTGATTAATAATGATCAAAGTGCAAACAACACTTAAGCATAATGTAGAAATAACTGTAACTTCGCTTTAAGATATAACAGTATTTAATCCAACTCCACCAATTGAGTTGTAGCGAAAAATTGGTAGCAGGCTTGACCAAGGAAAAACCCCATTCCCTAATAATCAACCATTTTTTCTCCTCTTGGATGTGTGATTGTAGCTTTTAGGTTGAAGAGAAAGATTTGGAGAAAAGTTGTCAAATTTGAAAAGTTACAAAAGTTGTCATCTATATTGAAAGATCACGGAAATTCTTCTACAAGATTTTTTTCAAACTTTCGAGAGCTAAAAGGTTGGGATCTGGGAGTGCAGACATTGGAGAACAAAACCCAAAAACTGATTTCCAAAACCCTAATAGGGACCCATTCACCACTAAAAGCAAATGATTCCTTAGTGAGGCCTAAAGTAGTGAACATCTATAATTTGGAGTTGTAGACTAAGAGAAAGAGAACCTGAAAAACACTTTCCATAAACCCTAACAAGGACCCATTTGCCACCTTGGGCGAATGAGTCCTCAGAAGGCCCCAAAACAACACTTTCCCAAAAAGGTACACATCATTTGACCCTCTTAAAACCTACCATTTTGTTATTATAATAGTTAGGTTTAATTTTTGCACTTTAGTTGCATCATATTGCACACATAATTGAATGAAAGACACCTAGTGAAAATTAGGTTCATCATTGATACCCTATTGATGGTGAACCTCTTTTTCTATGTTTCAGAATTTAGTAAATTTGATGCTATAAATCAATTAAAAACATCACTCCCACTAGAAATATCACCTAAAGGAAAAAAATCCTTAACAATGTTCCTCTATTCCGACAGACCCAGAATTAATTTCTCATTAAAAATAACATCTTTTTTGTGTATCACCTACTTGGCCATCAAATCCCACAAATGGTAATTGTATGTCGCCTCTCCATATTGAATGAAAACACACCTTTCTGACTTCTCTTCTAGATTAGTTGATTCTCTAGTGGAATGAGAGTAAAAGTCTCACACCCAAACACATGCAAGAGCTCATAAGAAATTTTCTTTGCAAGCCATTTATCCTCTAGAATTTGAAAAGAAAAATGAGAAGATGGTCCTTGATTAATCAAATAAACCATTGTATTAATAGCCTTTTCCCAAAATTATTTACCCAATCTGACATTCGATAGCTCATGTCTCCAAAATTGTCCTATTTAAGCTCTTAGCAACACCATTTTCTTGAGGTGTGAAAGGAACAATTTTAATCCTTTTAATACCATTGTTTGCACAAAAAATTTCAAACTCCAAAGAACAAAATTCTCCTTCATTAATCGATTTTTAAACATTTAATCCTATGTCAAGTTTGATTTACAACTAATGCTTTAAACTTTTTAAACATGCTAAAAACTTCAAATTTCTTCTTAAACATGTAAATCTAGACCTTTCTAGAATAATCATCTACGAAGGACACAAAATAATTGGAACCACTGATAAAATTTACCTCTATTGGGCCAAAGACATCTGAATACATGAGCTCCAACGATGTTGTCTTTATATCCCGTTCTTTGGTGTAAAAACTAATTTTGTTTTGTTTTCCAAAGATGCAATATTCACAAAAGTCTAAATCAACTAATTTTAGTCCTAGAAGTTGATTCCTTTCGATCAATATTTCAAGGCTCATCTTGCTCATATGACTAAGCCTCTTATGCCAAATTTTAGTCTCACTATCCACTATTGCCATTGTAGCTCCCACTTCAATGTGACTCTCTAGCACATATAAAGTTCCTGATTTGCAATCTCTCGTAATCACTGAGGATCCTTTTGTCACATTCCAAGTGCTTGACTCAAAGGTGATGCAACAACCTTGAGTGTCAAGTTGTCTCATGCAAATTTGATTCCTCTTGAGTTGAGGAACATGTCACACATCCTGCAACATCCAGCTATTACCATTGTTCAATTTCAATAAAAACATCTCATTTTCCAGGACAATATCACATGAATCATGTGTCACCAAGATAAACCTTACCAAGTTTTCCCTCTTGATATTTTTTGAAAAAATTCTAACATAGAGTTGCATGAAAGGAGGCACCAGAATCCAACACCCATTTATCATTTTCAGCTTCTCTAATTGATAGAACTAATGCACTTGTATCTTCATCATAAACTACACTTCCTTCATCTTCCTTTGATTTATTTCTAGCCTTCTTGTAATACCAATAGTTATTTTTAATGTTATTTTCCTTGCCACAAACCAAAAACTTAAATTTTTACCTAGAGATTTGGATCTATTTTTGGATTTAGGTCTTCTTTTATTATTAGTTTTCCCCCATTATTTGAATCACTCTTGCTATTGGTAATTAGAGTATCTCCTAATGAGGTATTTGAATTTTTCCTTCTTATGTCCTCGCTGAGAAGAATTCCTGAAACCTCATCAAAAATCAAAACACTCCCCTTCTTTCTGGATACCAAGTTGCTAAAAGCTATAACAAATCCTTCCCAACTATCTATTAAAGAGCATAATAGCAATTTAGATTTTATTTCATCTTCTAAATTAATACTAATAAAAGCTAATTGGTTGATTCATGTATTGAATTCATTCAAGTGGGATGATACCATATTATCTTCCTTCATTTTTAGGCTGTATAGTTTCCTCATGAGATAAACTTTATTTGATGTTGAATCCATCTATACATATTAGATAATTTTTCCCACTAACCCTTCATTGTCTTCTCTATTGAAGCATTCAATAAAACATTTCTTGAAAGAGAGGATAATTGTTTTCATTTCTTTCTTGTCCACTCTATCCCAATCTTCATCGATCATAGTAGCAAGTTTCTTAGACTTTTCCTCTAACATAATTCTGGGGTCTTTTTTAATCTACAATCCTCCATCTTTCCTTAACTCAACTTTGATATCACTTTTTGAGTTAACCATGGAACAAGACAAACAAAGAAAACAACAATATAGATTACAAAAATAGAGACAATAAATTGACACAATTATTCAACATGGTTCACCATTGAATGGCTAATTCCACAAAGGAAAGCAGGTCACTCTATTTTTATTGATTAACAAAAAACTTTGTTACATCGTTCTCATCATCCCAAAAGGAATAATAAAAAGGAATTATCTTCAACTCTTCAAGAAAGTGAAGAAGCATGGGAAGAGGAAAACGAAATGGTGGTGATGGTTGGAATTCACTACCAAAAGATCATGCACTTTAAAATGAGGGAATCAGGTAGCTATGAGGACTAGTTCAATAGAATTTTCTATGTCAAGGGAGAGCCAATGGATCCTGTATAATATTTTGGTAGAACATTTGGACTACTTTGGTGTGTGTTATAGTATTTTTAACAGAATATGTGTGCTACATTAGTGTGTTTTATAATATATGGTAACTAATTATAAGAGAATTATTAGTAGCATGTAATGTGCATACCATCCATCTAACAACTCTCATAAAATATCATATACGGTGGGAGAAATCATTATGATTATATGGTCAAGCTTTGACTAGATTACGGATAGCATCTTTCTCAAGTGGGAGTCATTTGCACGATTCATGATGTCAAATAAATTCGTAATATGGAAAAAAAATTAAACTAGCACTTGCATCTAAAGGGGTTCAAGAATTATTTTGATAAAAAATTATATGTATGATAATATGTTAGAGAGTATATTTTTTTGCATGGATGCATATGGATGCGATGTACTACAAGTTCTAGTTGCATGTGGTTGGATTAAATAATTAATAATAAATGCTAAATAATGAAATAAATAAACTTAGAAAAATCTAAATTTTTAAATTGGGTATATCTGATTTTGAAATATTTGCATGCAAATTTAGAACATAAAGCAATGAAAATGAAAAGGGAAATTTTCCATCAAATTGGTAAAAAGCACTGCAAATGGAAATAGAATATTCTCATCTAGTTGGAAAATCAATGTTTATCTAGCTTTTACACGATAAGTGAGATTTTGGAGGCTTTCACCTGATATGTTGGAAGCTTTTACCATTAAATAGTAGTTGATTTACCATTTAACAATAGCTAAAACTTGTTTTTCGACAACTCAATAGTTGTTTCCAGATGCAAGACTTATTTTGAGCTCAAATCTCACACTAAATGTAGCCTATCAGCTAAAAATAGGTTATGACAATTGTAATTTATATAAAATAATATTTAAAAATTTAAATATAATAGTAAATTTTTCTTTTATGTCTATAATTGTATAAGTAGTTTTTTAATTTTTCAATTGTGTTTAATATTCTTTTGTTCTAATTATATGTTGAGATGTTAGATGATCATTCCTTGGTATTATTTTTTTATGTCTTAAATCATTGTTTCCTCTACAGTTATTTGATTGCTTTGCATGATGTTAATGGCACAAAAGTGTGTATGTGTTATATTTCCAAGCCTCTTAAAAGGGGATGGATGTATTTCAATTTGGATGTGGTTTTGGGATGCACGCATGATACAGGCTTGCCCGAGCGATTTTTATTATGTTTTGGTTCATGAATATGTGTATTAACCTAGATGTTGTAACTAAATGCTAGCATGAAGTGTATCATTTAAATTTAATGAAATTATGGAAAATATGTTGTACACCATTGGGTATTTATGTGATGCTTCAACTATTTATATATATGGAGTAGGTATGCTTGACGAGTGTGTTGATCGGTTACATGTACTAGGTATTTCTCCACCTGTATCCAAAGGTCTGAGTATACCCTGACACAAGTTATAAGGAGATGTCACACTGGAAAAAATTGTTAACTTTGTAACTTTTCATACTCAATTTGAGTACAACTTTATATTATCCTACCTATGTTGACCGGATATCATCTTTGGCATGATTCCTTATACCATACCCTTATTGTGGAAGTCTAGTGAAAGTGTGTGTGTGTTGTTTTATTTAATTTTGATTTCCATAATTTTAATTCCATTTTTTATGCTTAAATAAATTTAATTATTAATTTCAATGTTGAATGATATTTAGAAATGGATTAAAGTAATCAATTGAGTTTGGGGAAAATTTTAGGGAGTATCAAATTAAGAAATAGAATTTATATGAATTTTATTAGTTTTATATTGGGTTTTGGAAAAGGGTAAATAAGGGAAAAAGAATTTCATTTGAGGAATATGTTTTGTTTTTAGAAGAAATTGAGGAGATAAAAACCCTCTTTGGAGAATTTTGATAATTTGTTCATTGGGTGAGCATTTGAAGGCGAAATTTGACAAGGTTGGATTCATTGGGATATGAATTGGTACGGGACTGTGTATGTCAATTCTTGCGAGCTATTATTTGGCATGTTTGTTGTGGTTTTCATTTCAAGTTTTGAAGGAGTTTGAGGTATTTTTCTTGTTTTAATTAATTTGATCTATTTCATTCAAGTTTGTTTATAGGAATGGGTTTAGGGGAGTGTAAAATCCTCCCAACCCTTGCTATTTCATAATTTAGCTTGATATATTTATTTTTTTATTTATATTTTGATATTTTTCTAAAATACAGGGTTATGATGCCAAAATTATTGGGGTTTCATAAAATATACATTTTATAGCTTAAAAGGGGTGTTAGGCACTTTTTCCATCAAGGGTATCTTTAGATTTATTTTTTTGAAACTTCAATTTTGAGTTAAATTTCAATGGAGTTTTTGGGAATTTATTGGTTATTGGTTTGTGAAAATGTTGATAAAATTCATTTTTTTTAGATTAACGGATGTTTTCAAAGTTTTTAAAAGATGATATTTCATGAAATGTGTTAATGTATGTTATAGGACTACATCACATGAAATTTGGAAAAGGTTGGAAATTTTGCATTGGTTTTCATGCCACATTTTGAGTTTAGTGATTATGTTGATCCTAGGACTTAGTCCTTTTAGTATAGAAATTTTGATAATTTCCTCCATTGGTGATTGTTCTTAATGTGAATTTTTGGATTTTCCATTGTGTTCGTGCCAAAAGGTAATGTGATTTGGACCATTGTGTGATTCATTATCCTTTTTTTTATTGTATGATGGATGTTATAATATTTACTTTGTGATTGGTGTGAGTATATATCCTTCTTCCAAGTGTCTTGTGTGAGCTTTTTGGGCCATGTGACTATATTGTAGCATGTTGGGAGTGAACTTTGTTGGTTTCACGTGGTAGGGTGGCATGGAAACCACCATTGGGATTCAAATGTTTGAGGAGCAAAAGCACCATCAATATCTTCTTCCTTCCTTCCTTGTTATTTCACTTTTTAAATAGTTCTATTCAATTTAATTTGATGTTGTAAGGGAATTTGAGTTCTCTCCTTATGTAAATTCAAGTAATTGTAATGTATCTGGTAAAAGAGCCTCTCCCTTGAGATGGATTGTAATATGATTGTAATTTTTTGTACTTTAGCCCTAATTACATGTATCGATGTTGGTGTCGAGCACAATTATAAATGTTTGATGTTGTATTATTTTTATAAATGTAAATATTGTATTTAATACAATCATAAAATGGACTTTAGTGTCTTCCAATGAGTTTGAGCGGCTTGGTATGATAAGGATTCACCAAACACACCTAGAATGTTTCTTAGAAGTGTGTTTGGGTAGCCTTTCAAATGTAGTGGGTGGCCTACTATCATATTGGGGTAGCCTGGTTGATAAGGGGTGGCCTGTTTATGAGTGATGATGGGTTCAAAGTTGTATATCTTTGTTTGGGTGACCTAGTCCTATTTTTGGGTGACCTTGTTCCCATACAAAGAATACAATGTTAACCCTCTTAACTAGGGTTAGGGTCTTTTGATCCAAATTCCTCTGTAAAATACTTTCATGTCTTGTATTTTGTTTGTGGTGATTGTTTTCATCGACTGGACCTTTATAAACCTAGTCAAGTTATCTCTCTTTTAGGATTTATTTGTTTTTCTAGGTTTCAGGACCTCGTCTGGGTAAACAATGTAAATGGATGTTACTCATCATGGTCTTGGTGGTCTAGTGATCTTTTGAGCTTCTCATTAAGTTTCTTCATTAAGGACTTGTGGTTTCTCCTACATCATTTTGTGTGTACTCTCTTGAAGTTTCCTAGTTGAAAAAACTAGGATTAGGAAGACTATGATCCTTGTCTTGTGAAGCCTTGGGAAGGTTGTAAACCTTATTGGTTGGTCTTATGAGTATTCTCAAAATTTCTCATAGTTCTTGAGGCATTGTGTTGTAGTATCTTTCTTCTTGTGGATGTCATGTTACAAGGAGACATCTTGAAAAGTGTATGGTGTGTCTAGGAGTGACTTATTTTCATTCCAATTCATGGAGAGTTTTTATCTCCTAGTTTGACATCATTTGGTGAAGGTTTGTCCTTTTTTAGATTGGTTAAGTGAGTTTAGATGTGGATTAGAGGTTGATGATTCCCTCATCAAATTCTAGAGTTATCTTGTGAGAGAACATAATTGTGGCTTGTAACCGATCATCGTGTAGGAGATGTTCTCTCTCACTTATTATTTTTGGTGGATTTATCCCACATGTGGTTATTCTTCTATTGTTTCCACCTTGCTTTTTTAATGGTGAGTTCATCTTCTTGTTGTTGTCTTGTGTCATTATGTTCATGTGACACTTGTGTGTGTGTTATCATACAAATCGTGACATGTTGATTTCATATCTTCGTTATTGAGGTTGTTGTGTTTCAGAAGAAAAAAAATTGGTCAAGTTTTTCCTTGTGATTCATGTGTATGGCATTACACACATGGGTAGTTGTTTAAGGTTGGTTTTTGGGCTATTTTGGCTAAGGGGTTGAGAGCATCTCTTGTTAGCATTTGTGAGGGTTGAAGAATGGCATGGGATGTGTGGTTACATGCTTGGTCACATGGAGTTCTTGTAGAAGGCTTGATGTTTCAAAGGTATTCATGGAGGACTCTAAAGATGTATTTTAATATTTATTGCTAAATAATACATGAGTGATGGATGATTTGTAAGGTTTTTTTTCCTCTTGAGGATTTTCCTAGGTTATAGTTTGTGTCATCTTTGATGGTATGTTATCTTTTATTTTGTATACGGATTTTGAATATTTGTTTGCAAATATTTTTCTATCTAGGTTATGTGGAAATTATCTTGGTTGGATGCATATTTCCTTTCAACCAGTATGGATGAAAAAATTGAACATGAATGTACAAGGTAGTCATCTTAGTATGTTTATTTCCTAAATCATAGAATCACTTAGTAACTTTCATTAGATTTAGCAGAATTGACACCCATAGATTTGATTCTATTGTAGGAGCTTCATTTTCTAATGATGTGAAAATGAAATATAATATAGAAACCTCCACACCAAAAGTAGTGATGGTTAGGAGTCAATCCACAAAAAAGGGGGAGGATGAGAGTTATATCTAAGAGATTATAAAAAAGTAGTCATCTTAGTATTCATTTGATTCTATCGTAGGAGCTTCCTTTTTTCCAGAGATATGTAAGAGATTGTGATTAGTTTCACTTTATCAAGTATTAATAAAAAAGTACCCACAAGACAAATGATAAATTCAATTTACTTATCTAAGATCTGTGTAGAAGAAGTAGTACAAAAGAAAAAGGAAAGGAAGATTTTTCGTTTCCTTCATACTACTTCTTTTCAAAAAAATATCTATCCGACCCCTATTACTTTTTTTTTACTAATGACCTATAATTCATCTAGATCATCAGTAATCACTATATTTTGCTTTGACTCACCGTTTTTACGTAAATGATGAGTAGAAAAGTAGTAGGAAATGAAATGAACAATGCAACAACAATAAATGCGAGGGTATTTACTTCCATGATTGATTTTCCCTTCGTTTTACAATAACTCGAGATTTGATCTCATAGAGTATCTCATTTTTTTTTACAAAAAAAATGGAATTGAATCCATGGAATAATTCCACTAATAGGATCAATCTGAGTAACGGAATTTAGCAGATTTGATCAATTCTTCAATAGAAATTAATTAGTATAACATACTATTATCTCTTGTTCATATCGGATTTAGTAATTTGAACCCTAATGGATTGATCCCACCGTCTTATTAGTATAGTTCTAGGGTTTGACTCAATTCAATTTTATCGCTACTAAAAAGAAAATTAGACATGCAAATTCAATTTGATTAATGAATGAAGTATTTGTCTCAATCAAATATTTAGATGTTAATGACGATCCGAGTTTCCTTTTCCTATTCAAGGAGCAGAAAAGTACCATAAAGATTGCTCTGATGGATTATACTGATTGATTTCTTATTTAAATTAGACTAACTAATAGTTAAAAACTTACCTTTATTAGAATAGATAAAACGAAAAAAAGAATGAATTCTCTTGTTTGGTTGAGAAAGGTGTCAAAGATTTCACCTTATTTTACATTAATAAATCACTGAGGGTAATTGGAGCTAAAAAAAAGGGGGGGGTGACAAAGTTCTAGTGATGTTGTTGATGTGAATCGTCCGAGTGATTAACTCAATAAATACATATATTTATTTATGTTCTGAAGATTTTTTTTCAATACTTTTCAAATATTGACCATAGGTTCCTTCCTTTTTAATTAGGAGACATCCCAACATATGTCTATATTTTAGAATTACATATATATATATATATATTCAATATTTTGGAATATACAATTTCGTACAAAAAACCTTTTGCTTGCTAATTCTGGAAGACATAGGTATTTATAGGTATTTCATTTTGATTTCCAAAATGGAAAGGAACGGAATATTAGACTTATCAATATATTAAAAATAAGGACAACCCTACTTGAATAATGTAACGCAAGATGCAATTACCCAACATTCATCAAGTTGGAGAATATGTCAGAAACAAAGGTTGAATCGCTCTATTCTTCAAACTTTTGACAAGAAAAAGATTAATACTTTTGTATTGTCCATTCAGATCGAATACTTTCAACAAAGATTAGAATATCTTTTGTCCATTTCCAAACAAAACAATTTCAAAAATAGAGTGTTCAATCCAATTGAATTATGGACTACTCAACATTGGGGTTGGTTTAGAAATCCCAATAAAAATTTTGAGAATAAAATTTATAAGGTTATCTCGAACAAGATTCAATTTTATAAGATTATCTAGGATGAGATTATCAATCCGCAAAGAGAAAAATCAATTCCTAATCTTGAATCCCTGAAAATCGATCTACAAAAAACAATAGTACGATTAGGTTTGAATGAGAAGAAACCGATAATTGAATTGATTATTGACATATTCGATAATGGAAAAAGTTCCATGGAATTATCTAGTCTTTTGGCAATATTCAATAATCGATCCCAAAGACAAGAAAGGGAAACAACATGGAGATGGTGGCAAGCAACCAGATCCACCCTCTTCTTCTTCTCCTCCCTCTTCTCCTTCTTCTCCATCTTCTCCTCATTCTACTTCTTTTAATCCTTTCAAGAGTGGGTATAAGCCTAAAATTAAATTGGATGTAAAATTTGACTTGCCTAAGTATTGTGGTGAACTTAATGCTGAAAAATTGGATGATTGGATTCAGCAAGTAGAAGTCTACTGTAGAGTCCAGAACCTATTAGATGATGTTGATAGGATCCAATTAGCTACTCTTCGTTTAGGAGGTACAGCTTTAACCTGGTGGGAGAGTAAGTCTAAGGCAGAAGTTTCACAGCATGGTAGAGTCAGTTTAACTTGGGCAGAGTTTGTTAATGCTCTTAAGAAGCAGTTTTATCCCCTAGGACATATGCAGCAATTAATGATGGACTGGCAAATGTTTAGGCAAGGGAAAGGTCAAACTGTCCAAGAGTACACCCATGAATTTAGGAAGAAGGCTATTGCTTTGAATGTCCCTTTGTACACCCAAGACACTTTGTTGAAGTACATAGGAGGTTTGCATTCCTACCTTAGGCATTCTATTTTGGTATTGAACCCTTGTAATTTGGATGAAGTGTCTGTTCAAGCTACACACTTAGAGTCAAGGGGTAAAGGATCTTTTATTGATAAGTTTGATAATGATGTAAAGAAATCTTCTAAGGTTGCAGAGACAGGGAAAGGAAAGAAGGCAGCTATAGTTAAGAAGGATGAGAAACTTTCTTGCACTCATTGTGACAGGAATGGTCATGATGAAGAACATTGTTGGCAGTTGCATCCTGAACTGAAGCCTAAGTGGGCTCAGAAACGTAATCAGAAACAAAAGGGTAAGGAGAAAGCCACAAATGTTGTTATGGATCTTGGTTCAGATTCAGATGATGAGACTAAGGTAACAGCTATGGGTCTAAAAGGTAAAGCTCCTATTTCTGGAGTTTCTGTTACTAGTTGTGCTTCTACTTCTACAGTTAATGATTTCTCTGAAGATAAGAAAAGGAATGAGCTATTTCATTTAAGGGTTGTTGCTAAGAACACTAAAATTGATGCATTCATAGATAGTGGATCTCAAGTTAACTTAATTTCTAAAGATGTTGTAAAGAACTTGGGATTGAAAACTACACAACATAAGAAACCTTATCCACTAGGCTGGATTTGTGAAAATGATAAGTTGCAAGTAACAAGACAATGCACCTTAAGATTCGCAATCACTAGTAAGTTTGTGGATGAAGTACAGTTTGATGTGGTTCCACTGGATATCTATGGGATAGTGCTTGGTAGCCCTTATTTATATGACAGGAAAGCTATTTTCTACAGGGAAAAGAATCATTATCACTTGTTTAAAGATGGCATACAATATATTGTACATTCTCACAGGATTAAGACTAATCGTTCTTTTGCAAACACAGGGCAGGTAAAGAGGGTAATTAATGCAAGTAAAGAGTTAACTCTTATGTCTGTCAGTATAGGTGGTTCTACACTTGAACTTGGAGTAGCTAACCAGGGTCAGATGTTGCAGGATGCACTTGCAGTATAGCATGAGAAAATGATGATTGAAAGCATTGATGGTTCCTTGGGTAAAAATGTTCTTGTTGTGAAGGATCGATATGTTGTTGACTTATTCTCTTTCATTTATTCATTGTTGTTCAGCTTGATGCTAGTCAATTTTTTTTGGTTAGTGGCTACGACATTTGATGTAGATGCTTATGGAAGTGATAAAGTTATGTTTATGTTCAACAATATTTCTGCAGTCTTGATTATGCTTGTGAGCCAAGTATTCAGATGTACAGAGGATACAGGACAAGTGGGGAGGCCAAATCCTCACTTAATGTCGGTGTAAATGTCACTTTTGGAGGTCCAAAAGGTCTTCAGTGGGGAGGCTTGATCCGGTGGATATTTTCAGTGAAAAATGAAGTGTCTCCAAATCACTAGATTTCTACACCATCAAAAAGAGCTCGATGTCCTGATTCCAACGCAACTCGAACGAAGCAAAAAGGAGTCCGTTTGTGCAAGTTATGGCCAGTCAAACCTTGGGTCAAACTGGGATCAGAGGGCGTCCAGGAAGCGAAAAAATGATGTCGTCAAAAGTTGTCGAAGTTGGCATCATCGTGAAGAGCTCATCAAGATGATTCTGATGGCGTTCGTTTCGTCGAAATCTGACATCGTATGCGAGAGTTATCAGCGGTCAAAGCTTTCAGTTGACTTGATGTGGACCGTACGGATGCTGACGTCGGCATTCCTTACTGTACAGACAGAAAAGTGGACCAGTCATAATCTGACAAGTGGTGTCCATGTCAGCATTGTACGGACCAATCATAGAGTGACACGTGTCATTTCCGTACATACAGTCAGCGTACGCGTGGCAGTACAGTCATCATCCACGTCAGCATATGAGTCAACAGTCCCGTCATCAGACACGTTAGCAGCCTCGTCACAGTTGGATTACACGTCATCAATGTCAGCCAGTAGGAACTTTCCACGTGGCACCCTCTTGGTGCGACACGTGGCTCTTTCGTAGTCCTCCATCTTCCGTTGGCGGGTTTGTTTTGATTAACAAAAAGAAAGGCCTAACGGGTTTGAACCCATAACCTCCTCCGAACTGGTCGCGACCTCAACCATTCCACCATATCCGCTGGCCTTACCATTTATCGATATTGGTTTGTTTTGTCATGGTTTGTGTTGATAGTTTGTTTTAAAAACTGTCGGCGACAGGTTTGGAACCCGTGACCAGCGGGCTCCAAAATGGTTAAGGTAGTCGTTACACCACCCAACAGCCAGACGTATATATGTGGCGGTGTTTTATTTTGTTGAGTGTTTAAGCCAGGTTTACAAACAAATTGCCTAATTTTGTAAAAACAACTCCCCTAATCTAAACAATAATCCTTTTATGGATAAACAAAAACAACCTCCCAAACAATGAAGCCCGAAATTGAGAAATGGGAAGGGCTTAGATTAATTATGGGGATTAATTAGGATTATTAAAAAAAATCCTAATATATAAATGGGGGTTATTTTAAAGATTTATATGCAAAATTGGGAGATTAAGAATATTTTGTAAATCAATTGGTTAAAGGCCAATTTGAGCAATTTTTTTGTATTTAAGGGGGTGAATGGGTGAGAGTGAGGTTAAGAAATTTTGAAGTGTTTTTGGAGGAAAATTTTGGCTAGGTGATTTTTCTAAGAGTTTTGGAAGGAATTTCTGGTGAAGCGAGAGGAGGCTATTCTGGAGATTTTATTCTTCATTCCTGCACTTCGAAAAGTGGCGTTGTGCGGATAGGGGTGATTTTGTAACTCTTTGTACTTGATTTTGGAGATTAATCGGATCGGTCGTACTCTATTGGAGCTGACCCGGAGATGTAGTCACGTTTGTGGCAAACTCCGTAATCAAACTCTGTTTGCGTCTCTCTTTCTTGCTCTCACTTTCTTTCATTATGTTATTATCACCTCGTCATTTTAATTATTGTAATTATTTCCATGAGTTAATTTTGTTTTAATTAACTTGGAATAATCATTGTAAAAGTTAAGCATTCAATACTACATATAGTCTCGATCCTATACATATCAGTTTAGAAATCCCAATAAAAATTTTGAGAATAAAATTTATAAGGTTATCTCGGACAAGATTCAATTTTATAAGATTATCTAGGATGAGATTATCAATCCGCAAAGAGAAAAATCAATTCCTAATCTTGAATCCCTGAAAATCGATCTACAAAAAACAATAGTACGATTAGGTTTGAATGAGAAGAAACCGATAATTGAATTGATTATTGACATATTCGATAATGGAAAAAGTTCCATGGAATTATCTAGTCTTTTGGCAATATTCAATAATCGAGACAATTGGTTAAATCCCTTAAAACTATCTAATCAAAATTCATTGAGAGCTTCTTTTTGCAAAGCAAATACACTTGAATTTTTAGATTATTTACACCGTCCTTGTTTAAATTATAAAAAAAGATTAGCTTCTTACATAGAAAGGATTCATATCAAAAATAAGAATATAACATATGGACAATTATTAAATTTAGTTCCCAATTTAGTTCCCATTCATAACAATCCGCTTTCTTTGTATATTGTTGAAATAAGAGCTGTGTACTTAGAGAAAGAAACTATCTCACTCATAAAGTCACAAGTCAATATATTATTGGATAAATATTTACGTGACCAAGCGTTAATCCATGATTCTCATCAATCGTCTAATTTACTTCATAAATTGAATTTATTGATTGATAGTAATATAGAAATTTTGATTGGAGATCTTTATAAATATCCTTTAATAAGCCCACAAATTGTCAATTTTGACAAAAAATCTTGCTATCCTTTTTAAAGACCTCTGACCAGTATTCTAAAAACAGTTTTAGTTCAAACATAGATCTTATTCAAACTCAATCTTATCCGGATGATCTACTATCCGAAATATCTTTGCGAATGAATAAATTGGGAGAAAAAGAAGAAAATTATAGTTCAACAGAAAGTTTCAAAAACATAATGGAAGACAAAGCCATAGGTAACCTTTTGAATAAAGAAGAACTCAAGTTTTTATTTTCAGAACTCAAGTTTTTAGTTTCTTTTAAGACCCTTCAAATAAATATTCTTTTTGAGAAATGGGGTTTGTTTCAAACATATAGGTCATGGTTATGGCTTTTTACTTCCACAGGGTGGAAATATGCTAAAAATATGTTTTTAGCTACTTTTCCAGAAATACCAATAAATAGTAGTGATCAATTGGTATCAATCTCGCGCTATATTAGGCAAAATTGGAATCAAAATTTGACTATTTTGTCGGCACTTTCTCATCAATTTTGGACACTTCTAAAGTGGGAATTTAGAGAGAAAATTCTCTCGAAATTGTATTTTGTGTTAGTGTACCGTTGGCATTGGGATATTCCCGCTTTATTGAAATACATAAATGAAGCAGTAGGTCAGGGAAAGGATATGTCAATATCCTTTGATACATGGAAATATATATTAAATGTTCGGGAGTATGATATTTTTCTTTCTATCTTCATTGGATTTTTCTTTTGTATGTCCTGCATAATTCCTTCAAAGTTGATTATTTTTTATAGGAACGTGGAGCTCATCAAAGATTTGCAGTATAACTCCTACTGCTTTGAGAAAGTAGGAATAATGATTAGATCTTTTAGAAAGCTTAGAAATGTTACTAATTTAAATTGGTATGGTTCTTGGCTTACATTTCTCGACTATGCCGAGAAGGACTCGGATCCTGATGATGTCGGATTATCGCTACTATTGAAAATTTGGTATGTCAAAAATATTAAATGGCGTTTACTTTCATTTAACGGTCTAAGGTATTCGAAATTTATTCCCTCAATTGAAAAAACAGTAAAAAAAGTTTTGTACGAATGTGACCTGGATGATTTCCTTTTGAGAGAAAATAGATTGTTATTAGTACAAGAACAAATATCTCAATTTGAATCGAAGTTAACTCCCCCTATTGGTTTCTTTCATGAATATTTTGAACAAAGAAAACAGCCGGGACTTGTTTACTTTCGATATTTAGCTGAATTTGTTCAGCGAGGTCTAACTCATAGAATAGGTGTAATGAATTCCGAATTAAATTCATTGTTTTTAGCAGAAATGCCGATCTTCGCTGCTTTTTATTAGAAGATGACTTCCATGCCAATTGACTCATCTTTATCTGACCAAGTGAGATTTTACCCACTCTACCCGGTACCATCCCTTTCGAATCAAATTTTATTGATAGGGCCTAAGGAAACTGGACGATCGTATTTGGCTAAAAGTTTAGCAGCAGATTCTTATTTACCTTTAATAAGAATATCTCCTAAAAGTTTTTTGAGGCAGCGGAAACTTCTGCCTCACTATGAATCTGAGTATACATCTTCAGCTCAAGAATCATACCTTGAGCATGAAAATATCCTTAGGTCTCTCGGCTGGTCAGGCAGGCCAAAAGACATATATGAGAAAGCGCATTATGATAAAAAACCTCATAAGTTTTTGTATACCCGAGGAGAGGATTCTAACCCTCCAGAGTATTTTGCGAGAAGAGTTATCCAATTCGTGTTTGCACTCAAATTGGAAAAATTGATGTCTCCTTGCGTCATATGGATTCCAAGCATTCATGAACTGAATGATTACTTCTTCCTTATTGCATTATTGCTAGAACTCCTTGGGGATGCATATAATGCGATTGATGGTGAAAAGGAAACCACCATCAAACAAAATATTGTTGTTATTGCTTCAACTCATCTTCCAAAAAAAATTGATCCACTTCTAATCACTCCTCCTCATAGTAAACGAAGATTCGATACATTTATTAACACTAAAAACTTGCCTGCCCCACATCGAGAAAAGGAATTTCCTTTGCTTTTACGTAACAAAAGGCTCTACTTGAAAAAAGAGTGGAACTGCTTTGATGAATTTGGATTAACTACGAAAGGCTTTACTACACTAGATCTAGCAAAACTTGCTAATGATCTATTGCTAATTAGCATGAGCCAAAATACTTCAGCTATAGATAATGATATAATTGGAGTAGCTTTGTATAGATAAAGTTGGGGTCCTTGCAATTATAATATGAAATTCAGTGAATTTTTCAGAGGACTTCCCTATAAGATAGGAAAATCTATTATAGAAAATAAACTTACGTATTTAAAAAATTCCCTAAGACTTACTCTAGATTTCCAGGGTCGAAGGGAAAACTATTTGCATCAATGGTATTTAGAACCTTCAATTGTCGGAACAGCTATGAAAGAGTTCACCATATTCTATCATATTTTGGGTTGCTTAGCCGGATCAGTAGCTCAAGATTGTTGGTTTCTCTCATAATCAAATAAAGAGAATTGGAGTCCTTTTGATCCTTTCATTGCAAATGATTTCATTCTAGCTTTGAGTCTTTTACAGGGTCTTTTGGAAGAGTTTCCATCATTGGCAATATATCAGGGTAATTCTAATTACATCACAATTGCTCCTCAGTTCAAAAGAGATACAATCCAAAAAGGATTATCTTCTATACTAGATGAAATCGTTTTATCTAAAGAATTAAGAAACTCCTACGTAGAAGAGGAAACTCCTATAGTTTGTGATTCTAGGACCTGGCATTTTAGTTTTATTCGCAGCAATCGATTCGAGCATATTAAAGATATAACAATAGAAAATCCTTTATTGGATTATCTTCATCTATTTGGAAGGTTTCAAAAAAGACCAACCCATCTTTCTAGTTTGTATTGGAAGAAATTTATGATGTCTAGCCCCGGCTTCTAGCCTCTTTATGCTGCGAAAGACGATATTGTAGAAAGAAAGACAATTGCTTTTTGGGAAGCAAAATTATTATACAATAAGTTTCAAAGGATGGGAATATACCAATTTGATACAGAAGAGTATGCAATGGAGTATAAACCTTTAAATACACTAGTAATCTATCTAGCTCGTCAATTTCTTTGGGATCCCTTGAGTATTCACTTTTTAAATAAGCACTCTACTTTTGAACGAAGAGAACTTTTTGTTTCTAAAGAACTCGTGAAGACTATTTATCTTACTTATTCTTCAACAAAAGAGCTAAAATACAGTATTAAAAAAGTGTTAAAGGCTATTCTAAAGAGGAAAAAGGTGAGAAAAATGGCCTTAGAAATGAAAATTCAGACTAATGATGATGATTTTCCTTTTAACATTCAAATGGAAGAAAAAGAAAATTTTGAAACTTTCAAACGCTTTCAAGAAATTGGTATCCGATTGAGACGTGTATTACCATATTCCCAATCGGTGATAAGTGAACATTGGTTCCATGAAAAAACACGGGATGATAAGTTCAAACAACGTTTGCTCAAGGGAGAAAGGGAAAATAGAGATTTATTATCTAATGAATCTCTTATTTATAAAACTCTATCCGAAAGTTATGAATATTTATCAAATTTATTCTTCTCTAATAGAATGTTATTTAAACAAATGATCGATACATTGTTAAAAACAAAATGGCTTTCTCCAAATACGATTGATTGCTTATTAGCAGAAGGATTGAATAAGAATAAAAAAGACTAGATCTTTAATTGGAAAATAAATGGATATTACGATTATGTAAGAGTAAGCATAGTAAGAAATATGAGCCAAGTCAGTTCTCTTGAACTTGATGAGATATTCTCTACTATGTTTACTCTTTATTTATTTTATTTGGGTTATACTAGTATAGTATACTTTCCTCTTACACTTTTTTTGGAAGAAAAAATCTTTCACTTGCTCCTATAGATTGCTATTATTTGTTCAAATTCGATCGGTCCGGATTTTGCAAGACCTTGAAAACAATAATTTTCAGTATTTTAGCCTTATTGATTTTGTATCAAAAAATTCAATCTAATTGAAATAATATCAATTCGATTTGTTGATATTATTTCAATTACTCATTCAATAAACATTACAATATCTATGCCTTGAAGAGGACTCGAACCTCCACGCTGTTTAGCACGACATTTTGAGTGTCGCGTGTCTACCATTTCACCATCAAGGCATCCAAGAAGCTAATTCTATTTCATGGAGAAAATATTTCACAATACAATATTATAATCACATATCGTTATATAGTCCAATAGTGGAAGAGAAAGTGAAGAGAAAGTGGATCAAAAGGATAGAATATTGAAATATTCATATCGATCTATGTCTTATAGATATAAGACATATCAATACATTTTTATTATCATACAATTGACATTAATTGATCTAATAGATGTATGATTGAACATTTTTTCTTTTTCAATTCAATAGAAGACGGTTACCCAAATCAGAAAATGTTAAAAACATGATTTCCTGTGTAGTCCTATTGTATCATATATAAATATAGTTTAATTCTATTTATTTAACTATAATAAAGGTGGATATAGACATTTGTATTTTATTTGTAAATGTAAATGATAGTAAAGGAGAAATATTTATGTATGAAGTTCAATATCTAGATTTAGTACTTACAGAAAAAAGTGTTAGTCTATTTGAAAAAAATCAATATATTTTAAATGTCGATTCGGGATCGAATAAAACAAAGATCAAAAATTGGATTGAACTTTTCTTCAATGTTAAAGTAATAGGAGTCAATAGTTATCGACCTCCGCAAAAGAAAGAAAAAAGAGGAAATATAAAACAAATAATGAAACATAGAATGCATTATAAACGTATGATTATTACACTAAAACCAGGTTATTCTATTCCACTTTTTCCTTCAAAATAAAACTTATTTAATTTCAATAAATAATAACATGACCACCCGTTCGTACAGGACTTTTACTCCGGGCACACGTGATAAATCTCTATCAAGTTTTGATGGAAAAGTTCAATCTCATCCACAAAAGAAATTGACTTCCGGCCAGCATCGTTGTGGCAAAGGTCGTAATAACAGTGGAATTATTACCATACGACATAGAGGAGGAGGTCACAAGCGTCTATATCGTCAAATTGATTTTCGACGTAGTGAGAAAAACATATTGGGAAAAATTGTAACAATAGAAAGCGACCCTAATAGAAGTGCATATATCTGTCTTGTGCACTACAGAGATGGTGAAAAGACATATATTTTGCATCCGAGAGGGATTATGATTGGAGATACTATTCTTTCCGGTCCAAGAGCTCCCATATCAATGGGAAATGCCCTACCTTTGAGTGCGGTTTGAATTATTAATTTACGTAATTGGAAATACCCGATTGGGTTTACAGCAAAACCTTAAAATCTATCACTGATCCAACTAGGATACTTTGATGGGATCAACCCCAAAGGGAAACTGAGGATAAAGAGCAGCGGGTGATTGAGTTCAATAGTTTCTGGAATTATTGACTCCAGAGATATGATAATATGGAGAAGACTTAATTGTCTGAAGCAGAAACAAATAAGGTAAAGGAACCCTTGTTATGAAGAGAAAGACAAGTAAATCACATTTGATTTGATGGTCAAAGGCAGATTCGAAGCTGAACAGTGAAAATATTTTATTTATAATAAATAAAATTTCTATTTTCAAATGCCTCCTATGTTATCTGGAAGATGCGAAAGCATTAACATAATTTGATAAAGTCATTCATTCTGAATGCTACATGAAAAAAGAACATAAGCCAAATGATGGAATAAAAAAACCTAGGATGTACAGAATAAGAACATAAGGAATTGAAAGTATGCCCTTCATAATCTCTCTATAAAATATTTTATATATATTTACATTGAGTATATAAATATTCATTTACATCCAGAAAGTTGTATGCCCTGAGAGAGGCTTGTATAGTTTGGGAAGGGATTTTTACAAATTAAAGGTCTACTTCAACCAATATACCTTTAGGCATGACTATACATAATGTCGAAGTACAAGTCAGAAAAGGCGGACAATTAGCTAGAGCAACGGGTGCTGCAGCAAAATTGATCGCAAAAGAAGGTCAATTGACCACATTAAGATTACCATCTGGGAGGTTCATTTAATATCTGAGAACTGCTCAGCAACAATTGGACAAGTAGGCAACGTTAAATGGAAAAATAGAACTTTAAGTAAAGTTGGGTCGAAACGTTGGCTGGGTAAACATCCTGAAGTAAGAGGAGTAGTTATGAATGTTGTGGATCATCCTCATGGGGGCGGTGAAGGAAGAGCTCCAATTGGCAGAAAAAACCCCTGACCCCTTGGGGCTATAGCGCACTTGGAAGAAAAAGTCGGAAAAGAAATAAATATAGTGATGTTTCAATCCTTCGTCGACGTAAGTAGGAATAAACATCGTTGTAAATCCATTTTTTCTTTTCTATCAATAAAAAGAAAGGTAATTAACCATGGCACGTTCACTAAGAAAAAATACTTTTGTATCTGATGATTTGTTGAGTAAAATAGATGATCTAAACATCAATAAAGAGAAGAGGATAATACTCACCTGGTCCCGAAGATCTGCCATTGTACCCGCAATGATTGGTCATACCATAGCTGTTCATAATGGAAAGCTACATTTACCCATTTTTATAACAAATGGTATGATAAACCACAAATTAGGAGAGTTTGCACCTACTTCCATTTTTGAGGGACATGCGAAAAAGGATAAAAAATTGAAAAACGATAAAAATAAATAAAATAAAAGCAACAAAAGAAAAAAAAAAGAGAGAGAAACAATAAAAAAGTATCATTGTATATAAATAGTATACATTAATTCATTGTGGAGGATGAAGATGATTTTTATAAATAGGGCTTCAGCTAGAAAAATACGAGTTGTAGCTAAACATATACGTATGTCTTCTAATAAAGCACATAGAGTAGCTCATCAACTTCGTGGTTGTACCTATATGGAGGCACTTTCGATACTGAATTGGATGCCTCATAGAGCATGTTATCCCATATTAAAAGTACTTCGTTCTGCAGCCGCAAATGCATATTACAATATGAATATAGATAAGGGCTCTTTATTTGTCATTATGGCTGAAGTGAATGAAGGTCCTATTTTTCAAAGATTTCGACCTAGAGCTCAGGGACGCGGTTATCCAATACAGAAACCCACTTGTCATATAAGTATTACATTGCAGGATTTAGATGGCTTGGATAATTTAGATGGCTTGGAGGATTCAGATGGCTTTAACTCAATTATGGTAAAAAAATAGAAGCAAAATATCCAAATAGATGGAAGCATAATCCATTTATGTCACAAATATACTAAAAAAAAATATGTATGGGAAACAAAATAAATCCACTTGGTTTTAGACTTGGTTTTACTCAAAACCATTGTTCCCTTTGGTTTGAAGAAAGGGATTATTCCGAAGATCTACGAGAAGATGAGAGAATATATAATTGCATTGAAAATTATGTACAACATATCAAAGGTTCGATAAATTCTAGTTATGGAGGAATTACACGTATAGAGATTCTCAAACAGACCGATTTGATTTCGGTAAATATATATATTGCATTTGTCAACTTGTTTATCGAAAAACAGGGCCAAGAAAAAAAGAAAGAAAAGGGTAAAGAAAAATAAAGGGGTAAAGAAAAAGATGAAGAAGAAGAAATTAAGCAATTAAGAAAGGAAGTACAAAATATGCTTGTACCAAGTATGCTTGATTCTGTAAACAGAGAACTTATCATTTATATAGAAAAAGTGGAGAAACCTTATAGAGAACCCAAAATTCTTGCGGAATATATTGCTCTACAACTAAAGGAGAGAGTTGAAATAAGAAAAATAATGAAAAAAGCTATTGAACTGGCTGAAAAGGCAGATGTAGAAGGTATTAAAATACAAATTAAAGGTCGTCTTAACGGAATTGAGAGAGCTCGTAAAGAATCGGCTATGCAAGGTAGAGTGCCCCTACAGACCCTTCGAGCTAAAATTGATTATTGTTATTATGCGGTTCAAACCGTCTATGGAGTATTGGGGATCAAAATTTGGATCTTTGTTTAAGATGAGCAATATCCTTCTATAATCTGACCAATTATAAATCTTAAATTCTATAAGATCAAATTAAAAGAATTAAATATCTTGGAGCAGTGCTATGCTTAGTGTGCGACTCGTTGAGATCAAGCTTTTGCCTTCTTTTCTAAAATGATAGAGAACTCGAAATAAAAACAAATTGGTCTCTGGTATATTTGTTTTATATTAATTACTAAGAGCAATAAGCTAGTTATTTAAATATAGATAGTTCTATCAAATCAACGAAAGACTTTTTTAGACGAAAAGATAAACCTATATCTCTCGTAAAGCGAAAAAGAGTCTTTGGTAATGCAAGAAAAGAAAAAGGGGAGGAAGGAGAAAAAGAAAAAATGAAATCTTCTTTCTTACAGTATTGTATGGTTCATAAATAACCCCCAAAGAGCAGTGTGATAAAGCATAAGAATTATCCTGATTATTTATATTCAGTCAGTTTATGAGCGAAAAAAAAAGAGCTTCGGATCAATGGAAACTAAGAAAATTGATTCTTGTAAGAAATAAATATAAATAAGAGCTCCATTGCAGAGGGTAAACCTAAGCAGCCATTTGAAAGCTATGGAAATGATGGAACCTGTGACTGCATAAGATTGTATAGAAATCTTAATCATTCATTGGAAAGGATGGCGAAATAAACTAGTAGAGAATTAATTTCATTGGAGTCCAAAGTCGACCCCAAATATTGAAAGAGTAAATATTCGCCTGTAAGATACTTATTGAGCAGTACCGATATATAATAAAAGAGGTATTTGTATCCTCATATTATATGTATATGATATGTGTAATGAGTAAATACAAATTTATTCCTATATAACAAAGGATCTCAATATTTATTATCGAATTTGGCCATAGATTCTTCACAAGGAGCCAGATGATAAGAAACTTTCATATCTGGTTCTAAAATAGAGATGGGATTCAAATAGTATTAGACAACCATCGACTAGAACCCAAAAAGAGCAAAATTTCATCACCAACATAAGGGAAGAATCAAGGGAGTATCTTCTCGGGGAAATCACATTTGTTTTGGTAGATTTTCTCTTCAGGCATTGGAACCTGTTTGGATCACATCTGGGCAGATAGAAGTAGGACGACGAGCAATTACTCGTTATGCCCGTCGCGATGTAAAAATATGGATACGTATATTTCCCGACAAACCTATTAGAACAAGACCTGTAGAAATACGTATGGGTTCGGGGAAAGCCAAGGGATCTCCAGAATATTTGGGTATCTGTCGTCAAACCAGGTCAAATACTTTATGAAATAAGTGGAGTATCAGAGACTAGCTAGAGCAACTTTTCAAATCGTTGCGTATAAAATGCCTATACATACTAAATTTATTACTAGTTTACGTAAATAATGTTGAACCAAAGAGATATTTCTGGTAGAAAAAGATTATTTAATTGATAAGAAATACTTTTTTTCTGTCGAGGTAACAATTCTTTTGGAGGAAAAATGATTCAATCCCAAACTTACTTGAATGTAGCAGACAACAGTGGAGCCCGAAAATTAATGTGTATTCAAGTGCTAGGAGCAGGTAATCATAACACCGCTAATATCGGCGATATTATCATCGCTATAATTAAAGAAGCAACACCTAATATGACTCTACAAGAATCAGAAGTAGTTAGAGTCGTAGTTATACGTACGTGTAAAGAACTTAAACGTAGCGATGGAATGATAATACGATTTGATGACAATGCAGTAGTTGTCATTGATCAGAAAGGAAATCCAAGAGGAACTCCAGTTTTTGGTTCAGTTACTAAGGAATTAAGAGAATTGAATTTCACCAAATTAATTTCATTGTTTCCTGAAGTATTATAATTATACACTATGTAGAATTAATGTCAGGCATATTCCTAAAAAGAGATAAACATGTCTTTATATTGAGCTTGTAAATTCCTAAGAATTAGTTCGTCATGGGTAACGATACTATTGCTAATCTAATGACTTATATAAGAAATGCTGACATGGTAAAAAAAAAAATAGTTCGAGTGGCAGCTACTACTATTACCAAGAACATCACAAGGATTCTTCTACGAGAAGGTTTTATAGAACATGTTAGGGAACATCGAGAAGGTAAAAAATCTTTTTTTTGTTTTAACTTCAAAATCTAGGGGAAGGACGCAAAAGAGATATATAACCGCTTCAAAGCGCATTAGCAAACCTGGTCTGAGAATCTATTCTAATGCTCAAGAGATTCCTAAAGTTTTAGGTGGAATGGGAATTGCAATCCTTTCTACTTCGCAATGAATAATGACTGATCGAGAAGCTCGACAAAAAAAAATAGGAGGGGAATTATTATGTATTTTATGGTAACTCCAAAATAAAAAGTAAATAGCTGAAGAGCCTTGTATTTTTGCCTCCAATATTGAAATGCCATCAAAATAATATTGACAAAAGAGTTTTTTCATGATATTCATGAATACTGAATATTATTCAGTGTCAGCAATTTGGCTGACAAAAAAAAGCTATTTAATAAAGATTCAATTTATTAAAAAAAAAAAACAAATTCTTTATTTTTTGTTATGTTAAATGTCTTTTATTTAAACATAATGAAATTTTTTTCCTCTTTTAGAAATCAATGTAATAGTTAATAACTATCCCTACTTTTCAAATTGAAATCACTGCAAAAAAATAATCACTGCAAAAAATGATCACTGCAAAAAAATAGGAGTCTAGTTCAAAATGGGTACCAAAAAGAATTTTGTCGTTGTTGACGACGTAGTTACCACAGCATATCCTAATGGTATGTTTTTAGTCCACCTAGATAACGATTTCGAGGTTTTAACGGTTGTATTAGGTAAAATGAGATATCGAACAATACGAGTAGTACCGGGAGATAGAGTGAGAGTTGAATTATCTATTTACAATTTAAGCAAAGGACATATAATATATAGACATCCTGTCAAACGAAATGATGACGATGACCTTCTATCTACTTATTGAGGCCCATTAAATCTATAAAAAAGAACAAGATTTTAGCATTAAATAAAGGACCACAAATATGAAAATTCATGCTTCTGTTCGCAAAATTTGTGAAAAGTGCTGCCTAATTCGTAGACGGAAACACCTTCTTGTAATTTGTTACAATTCGAGGCATAAACAAAAACAGGGATAATTTGTATTACTATTCTATATCAAGATATGAATTCTAAAAGAAATTTTGGCAGCCAATTTATAATTATTATAATATAAGAAATATATATATTTCTTATATTATAAATGATTATATATATATTCTATATATTATATCATAATCATTATATATATATTCTATTTATTTTTTTACTAATTTAAATATAAAAATTTATCAAAAATTATAAGAAGATTTGTGTTGTGTCAAAAAATACAAAACAATTTGTGTCAAAAACTAGAAGAAAATATGTGCCACGTAGAGCTACAAGAAGATTTTTGCCATGTAAAACTAAACATCGAATACTGAAAGGAGTTATTTATGTTCGAGCAAGTTTTCACAATACCATTGTTACTGTTACAGATACACGGGGGCAAGCGGTTTCTTGGTCTTTTGCCGGTGCTTGTGGATTTAAAGGTACAAAAAGACGTTCACCATTTGCTGCTCAGACTGCAGCAGCAAATGTTGTTCATACCTTAGTAAATCAAGGTCTTCTGAAAGAAGTAGAAGTTATGATAAGTGGCCCTAGTTCGGGGAGAGAAACAACATTACGAGCCATTGCTAAAAGTGGCATACAATTAACTTATGTACGTGATGTAACTCCTATGCCACATAACGGATGTAGACCTCCCAAAAGGAGACGTGTGTAAGAATTGAATAAATTGAAAGAGAAAGAAATGATTAAATTATTTATTTAAATAATATTATGAATCAGAATAAAATAGCAATCTCAATTAAGATACCAGAATTGAAGTGCGTGGAATTCAGAATAGAGAATAAGCATTTTAATTATGGTCGTTTCACTCTATCTCCGCTTCGCAAAGGTCAAGCTAATACAATAGGTAGCACAATAAGAAGAGTTTTACTCGGAGAAGTAGAAGGAACATGTATCACACGTGCTCAATTTCAAAATATATCAAACGAATATTCCATGATAATAGGTATTGAAGAATCAATACATGAAATTTTGATGAATCTGAAAGAAATTGTACTTCAAAGTGATGCGTACGGAATTCGAGAAGGATGTATCCATGTTGTCGGACCAAAAAAAGTAACCGCTCAAGATATAATGTTACCACCTTCTGTGAGAATAATTGATACTACACAACATATAGCTAACATAAATAAATCAATTACCTTAGATATATCATTACAAATTGAAAAAGGTCGCGGATATATTATCCAAAATCCAAATAATTACAATTCTAAGGATGGAATTTTTCCTATAGATGTTGCCTTTGTCCCTGTTCAAAATGTCAATTACAGTATTCACTCCTATTGGAGCGAAAATGAGATACAAGAAATTCTATTTCTTGAAATATGGACGAATGGAGGATTAGCGCCTAAAGAAGCACTTTATGAAGCGTCTCGGAATTTGATTGATTTTTTCCTTCCCTTTCTGAATGCAAAGGAAGAGAACATCGATGGAACAAACAGTTTAAGCGACAATATTACTCCTTCCTTACCTATTTCGCATATATCGACTGATACGAAGAGAATAGATTTTGATCAAATGTATATTGACCAATTAAACTTCTCTACTAGGGTATATAACTGCCTCAAAAAGGCCAATATAAATACAGTGTCGGACCTCTCGAATTACAGGCGAGAAGATTTAATGAAAATCAAACATCTTGGGGAACAATCTGTCAAAGAAATATTGGAATTTATGCGAAATATTGGAATTGATTCACCGGGGAATCCGGTTTAGATTTATCAATAAATAGTTATATTGAATCTATCCATTCATTCCTTTCTTTTAAGTTCTTCTGGAAAGTAATTGGAAGAAATCTTTGACCATTTTATAGCAATATTAGAAAATATCTTATTCAAAAAAATATATCTAGGGAGAGACCATTTGTCTTAAAGCAAAGCAACTACTCCCTAGATATATAAACAAAAGATTTCCCTCCTCTCCTATATTAATTTAATATTCTAAATTATATCAAATTGGAAAAGACCTAGAGTTAAAGATTCATCGATAGGTAACGTTGCCCCAATACCTAACCAAAGAGCTACTGCGGTACCGATTAAGAATACTGTTGTAGCTACTGGACGACGAAATGGATTTTGAAATTGATTCACATTCTCCAAGAAAGGGACTGTCAATAGTCCTGCAGGTACTGAAGCCATTAAAAGAACGCCTAATAATTTATTAGGTACTGTACGAAGTATTTGAAATACGGGGAAAAAATACCATTCGGGTAATATTTCCAAAGGAGTTGCAAATGGATTTGCCGGTTCACCAATCATTGATGGTTCTAGAACTGCTAAACCTACGGTACATGCAATAGTACCAAAAATAACTACTGGAAAAATATATAAGAGATCATTGGGCCAAGCGGGCTCGCCATAATAATTATGTCCCATGCCTTTAGCTAATTTAGCCCTTAATACAGGATCATTCAAGTCAGGTTTCTTTGTTATTGGGATAAGTAGATTATTATGAATGAATCTATCCCCCGAAAGAACCGGACATGTTAATTTGGATCATCCGGCTCGAGCAATAATTGAAATAAAAATAATGAACGGCGTATCGTTAGAATAAGTATAACTAAGAAGATCTATATAAAATTCATAATTTTATTGTTTCGTATGCCCAGTACCCAAGTAAGCTCACAAATTAGATCATGATCAATATGCCTTTTGGATCATCTTATTCCTTGTAATTTGTGTTCATCTCAACTGCCACAATTTTTTTTGCATACAAGGTATTGATTTGTTACTGATCTGGCCTTTTTCCTTCTTTAGACCCCTTCTTTTACTCCGATAGTTTACCCTATTGAAATGCAAGGGAAATGCATGCATTTTCATACTATGAAAAGGAAAGGAAAATTGAAGTAATAAATTAGACTTATCAATGTTATTACTATTACCTGGATCTCACGGAGCCTAATTCGGATTCGATCATAGAAATAACTCTCTTGGAACACAACAAAGTGCTCGCCTTTTACCCAGGTTCTAAACTTCCTAGTTTTGGAAAGAAAATTGGGACAGAGACACATTTCGTGATGAATCTTTATATGGCAGTGTAGACATCCAAATTTGGACACTTAATTTATCCAAATTTATCACTTTTCGTCTAAACATCCTCTTATCCGAGTTAATTAAATAATATTACTATTATTTAATTAATATCTTTAATTCTGCTAAATCCCTAAGGTATTTAATTAATAATTAAATACCTTACCCTCATAATCCTCTTTTCATCAAATAAATTAAATAAATATTACATTCATTTAATTCCTCACATGTCATTTTTATCTAATCCTAATCCATTTCCTAATCTCTTCATTAAGGATGTGCACATGCCTAATCCTTGATTAGGATGTGTCACATCCTCCAACTTTTGCAAGTTGGCTTTTAATCCTAATTAGCCCCTAATTATCCTCTAATTACTGATTAATTAAGCCTAATCATTCTCCAAGGAATTTTTAATTCCTTTTTATTCTCCCTAGGTTCCCCTCTTTTATATGTGAATTTTTAATTCACATTCCATCCTTCCAAGGCTTCTAGAACCTTGGACTTGTCACAATCTCCACATGTGACCAAGTCCCACCTTTTTGGAGCCCATCCTTTTATCTTTTAGACTTTCCTAAGAATGTGAATTTTTAATTTATATTCCCAACCACCTTTCCTTTTCCCATGTAGATTTTTGAGGAATTCCAAAATTCCTCAAATGTCCCTTTCACTCCCACTTGGGGACAAGAAATCCCTTTTTGTGGAAATCTTCTCACTCCCCAAGGTGCATGTCCTTTTCCACCTCATGTACCTTCTTGACACCTCACTTACACCTCATATCCCTTGTCCACTTCACCCTCCACATGTCAAGATGTGAGGGCTTGTGGGTTCTCAACCCACCATAGCCCTTCATCTTGGCCTTGTTGGAGCAATCTTGATCGTTGAATTCGCTAGAGAATTCAAATTCTCCTATAAATACCCCTTCCTCAAGGGCATTTTCAACACTTTCATTTGGAGCAACCTTATGCTGCCAATTTTCCTTCTCAAGACTTTATATTTTCATAACTATATGCTGCCCATTTGAATCCTCAATCTTTTACCATCATTTAGCCATCTCTTCAATCATCTTGCACATTGAATCTTGCATTTTAGTCACTAAATCAATCATCTAAGGAGCACACAATCCATTCCAAGCAAGGGCCAATCAAAGAGATATCAACAACAAGGGAGGTAAAATTGTTTGTGTTTCATTTTATTTACATTCCTTTTCGTTGTATCACTCTTTTGGCTAATCTTGAGGTGTCCTTGGTATTTTGTTATTCACATTTCTAAGTTATTTTGCACATTTAGAGTAGGATAAATTCCAAGGTATACAGGCAGATTCTAAAATTGATCTGCATGGCCTAACCAATAGTCCAAGTCACACACTCCCATAATCCATTTTCTCCATCTAAGATGAGTATCTACTTCAATTCTTTGTATTAAATAAAGAATACTTCAAAATTGAAAGGAGAAATCCGAGAAACATGCTTTCTTATTTCCCTATTTTCAATAAGAAATATTCGCGGCAATGATATATCGTAAAATAATAGGTTTTGAATACTGATTCAAAATGTATATTTCCTTTCTATAAAGGACCTGAAATACCTTGCTTGCGGATCATTAGAAAGTGCATTAACATAAATACAGCAGTAAGAAGGGGTAATATGAAAGTGTGTAAACTATAAAAACGAGTCAAGGTAGATTGACCCACACTAACACTTCCGCGTAATAACTCTACCAAAGGAGTTCCTATTAATGGAATGGCCTCAGGCACACCGGTCACAATTTTGACTGCCCAATAACCAATTTGATCCCAGGGCAAAGAATAACCGGTTACACCGAAAGATACGGTTAATACAGCTAGAATTACACCCGTAACCCAAGTTAATTCACGAGGTTTTTTGAATCCACCTGTTAAATAAACGCGAAATACATGTAAGATCATCATTAAAACCATCATACTTGCTGACCACCGATGGACCGATCGGATTAGCCAACCGAAGTTCACTTCAGTCATTATGTATTGAATAGAGGCGAAAGCTTCTAGAACGGTGGGACGATAGTAAAAAGTCATAGCAAAACCGGTAGCTACTTGTACCAAAAAAGAAGTCAGTGTGATTCCCCCTAGGCAATAAAATATATTCACATGAGGAGGAACATATTTACTAGTGATATCATCCGCAATCGCCTGAATCTCGAGACGCTCTTCGAACCAATCGTATACTTTATTGAGATAGGTAAACTCAAATTCCCCCTCTGAAAACCGTATATGAAAATTTCCTTTCATACGGCTTAAACAAGAACACCCAAATACTTTTTTGAACAAAGTATTTGGTTTGTAAAATACAAAAATATTTGATATTTCATATCTTTGTATGAAGGAAGAGGATTCACAATAATCCATGATTTCCTACAATAAGGAGGAAAATAAACTTGATAGTGATAATGCTCAAATTTCAAGTTGGCTCATTGTTATGCAAAATAAATCGCTATAGGCCTTTTGAACGATCTTTTATCCTATTCGTGATATAAATCACCTAGAAAACAATTAGTATGGATGATCAATAGGAATTATCTTGTCGAGATCTCAATAGATGAATAAATCTAAACCTAAGATTTTCATTTCACCCCGATGATTTTTTGAATACTCGAAAGGTTTTATGGGTTATAACCTTTCCATTTCATTCTTACTTACTTAATGAAATAGACTAACTAAAGAAAATGAAATACTATCTCATTCTTTAGTCAGCATCAGTATAAAAAGGAAGAGAGATCCCTGAATTTATTATCATAGTTTTTTCCAATTATTGAGAAGCTTGGTCACGAGGTCTCAAAAATAGGCATAAACCATAGTTCAGATTTTCTTGAATATATTACCTCGTGCTCCAGATATTAACTATTAGAACAACATCTAACAAGGTAGAAGGATCGTCTTTATTTTATGAAGACAACAGACTGGTTTTCTATACTAGAATAGAGATCAATTTTAACAAGTCGCACACCCATAATTCCAAAAATCCTTAGATAAAAGTAATTACACGATCAAACTACCGGAACGTAATAACCTAAAAATGAAAGCTATTTAAAAAAATTTCTTTCTTAATTCTTTTTCTTTTGGATGAACTCAGGGGGTGGATTTTCTAGTTTTTCTAGCCCCAACTAACTGGAATTTCGTCTAATAAAATGGAAGAATTATAAATCTCTAGAATAATGCATAAGAATACTGCAAATAGAGCCATTGCAATACCCATAAAAGGAGTAGTTCCCCATCCGGGAGCAACTTTACCAGATTCTGTATTAAGTGGTTTTAAATAATTTCCTACAATAGTTCATATTAGTCTGGTTCTGGAAGTATCATCAATGGTTTGTTTAGCCATAAAAACAATAGTATTGGTTGAAATCTAATTAACTTTGTATACTATTATGCATATATACATACATAGGATTACCTACCAATGGAAACTGCAACCTTAGTCGCTATCTCCATATCTTGTTTACTTGTTAGCTTTACTGGTTATGCCCTATACACCGCCTTTGGGCAACCTTCTGAACAACTTCGAGATCCTTTTGAAGAGCACGAGGATTAGTTGAAAAAAAAAACGACCTTCCCGATGGGGAAGGTCACTTTTTTATTATAAGTAAGAAGGAGGATTTGAAAAATAAATTATTTTCCCCCTCTATCCGGAAGTTTGGGGGGTTCTCGGAAGAAAATAGCGAACAAAATTATCCCTAAGGTCGACACCAAAAGGAATGTATAAACCAATGCTTCCATAGATTCGATCGTAGTTTACAATTAATAGAGATAACTTTCGTACTAATTACAACATTTTCCATAAAAAGTGGAATCAAAATCTCAATATCGCATTAACGAACGGAGCAATACCATATTATACCACTTGTCTTTTAGTAGTTGGATCTCCCAGTTTTTGGAATGCCCCAAATTCTACTTGAGCATCCAAATCCGGATCAATACCGGCAAAAACATCTCGAAATAGAGTTCTAGCACCATGCCAAATATGTCCAAAAAAGAAAAGAAGAGCAAATGTAGCATGCCCAAAAGTAAACCAACCCCTTGGGCTACTCCGAAAAACACCATCCGATTTCAAAGTAGCACGATCTAACTCAAAAATTTCACCTAATTGGGCACGTCTAGCATATTTTTTGACTATAGCAGGATCACCAAAACTAACTCCATCAAGTTCACCACCATAGAACTCAACAGTTACACCTACTTGTTCCACACTATATTTGGATTCTGCTCTCCTAAAAGGAACATCGGCTTTCACAATTCCTTCTTCATCTACTAGAACGACTGGAAATGTTTCGAAAAAGGTAGGCATACGACGTACAAAAAGCTCATGTCCCTTTTTATCTTTGAAAATAGGGTGTCCTAACCAACCAACAGCAATTCCATCTCCATTGTCCATTGCACCCGCCCTGAATAACCCCCCTTTAGCTGGATTATTCCCAATGTAATCATAAAAAGCAAGTTTTTCAGGAATTTTTGACCAAGCTTCTGATAGACTTAGATTTTCAGCCAGACCGGCACGAACCCGCCGATCTATTTCTTGTTGGAAGTATCCCTGATCCCACTGGTAACGAGTAGGACCAAATAATTCGATCGGAGTGGTTGCGGAACCATACCACATTGTTCCGGCCACAATGAAAGCTGCAAAAAACACAGCAGCAATACTGCTGGAGAGGACAGTTTCAATATTCCCCATACGTAATCCTTTGTATAAACGTTGGGGAGGACGAACACTGAGATGGAATAGACCTGCTAATATACCCAATATACCTGCTGCAATATGATGAGAAGCTATTCCTCCCGGAACAAAAGGATCAAAACCTTCAGCTCCCCATGCCGGATTTACAGGTTGTATTTTTCCAGTTAGTCCATAAGGATCATACACCCATATTCCAGGGCCATACAAACCCGTTACATGAAACGCTCCGAATCCGAAACAAGCTGCTCGTGAGAGGAATAAATGAATTCCAAAAATCTTAGGCAAATCTAAAGAAGGTTTTCCTGTACGGGAATCACAGAATACGTCTAGATCCCAATATACCCAATGCCAGATAGCTGCTAAAAAGCACAAGCCAGTAAACACAATATGTGCCCCGGCCACACCTTCATAACTCCAAATACCTGGATTAGATACAGTTTCTCCGGTTATACTCCATCCACCCCATGAATCCTTTATTCCTAAACGAGTCATAAAAGGTATAACGGACATACCTTGTCTCCACATTGGATCAAGAATAGGATCAGATGGATCAAAAATTGCTAATTCGTAAAGAGCCATTGAACCAACCCATCCAGAAACTAGAGTTGTATGCATTATATGCACAGCGATTAATCGGCCAGGATCATTCAACACGATGGTATGGACACGATACCAAGGCAAACCCATGAAAATACCCCTTTATCAGAAAAACTAGACACTATGTAACTTTCTCGCATTAGAGAAGATTATGCTATGGAGTTAGACCTTTGTCTCAAAGATGAACATCTATTAATAGAACAATTTCAAAAAATAGAATTGAAAAGCGGATATATTTTATCATTTATATGTACCAATATACAATGTGGAAATTGGTCCCATTTGTTTTGTATCAAACAAGTATCAAACAAAGTAAAGTAATAAATTACTTTACAAAAGACTTAATGAATTAGGTATTTTACTAAGAAAGGCACGCCCGCTTATTTGGTCCTATCACTCATTTGATCTTATAATCTATCTTTGTAATAAAAAAAAAGACTATTTAATATACTTTTGATATAATAATGAACAACTTACCCTCTCTTTTCGTGCCTTTGGTGGGCTTGTTTTTTCCAGCAATTACAATGGTTTTTCTTTATTTCTATATTCAGAATGACGAAATTCTATGAATCTGATCAATATATATATACCTATATATATTGATTTTTTCTAATATAAGATAAAACCTTGATAAATAGATCTAAATAGATATTTCTCTTTATTTAGATCTATTCATATATATGATAAATAACAATCTATGTATAGAATGTAAATGTATATGGTATAATATGTATAATACATAGTATACAGACCCGTGTGTGAAAGAATAAATCTTTTTTACTTATACTTCAAAATATGTGTATATAGACATTTCAATATAGAGATTGATATTTTTATTTGACTGATACAATGAAGCATCATTTTGATAATCAATAAGTTAAGGACAAAATTTCCATGCTAAAAAAAAGCACAGACAAAAAAAGAATAATAAAATCGTTATAGATATAATACTATTTTTTAAATGCTTATATGTATATGGCTAGTTTATTAATATAGCCAATTTATGAGAATGACTTCGGGGTGGGAGTGAAAATTTGTTCAATCCCTCGAATTAAATAGGACGTAATTTGTTACGAATCGTCGATCCAAATGGCTCTGGATAGAACCCATAACAGGGTCTCGAAAAATAAGCAATTTGTTTTTTGCTTGTCTCCTCTTTTTGGGTTCACTAGGATTTTTTGTGGTCGGAATTTCAAGTTACCTCGGTAGGAACCTGACACCCTTATTGCCATCTCAGCAAATACTTTTTGTTCCACAAGGAATTGTTATGTGTTTTTATGGGATCGCAGGTCTGTTCATTAGCTCTTATTTGTGGTGCACTATTTTGTGCAATGTGGGTAGTGGCTATAATAAGTTTGATGAAAAAGAAGGAATTGTATGCCTTTTTCGCTGGGGATTTCCCGGAAGAAATCGCCGTATTTTCCTCCAATTTCTTATTAAGGATATTCAGGCGATCAAAATGGAAGTTCAAGAAGGTATTTTTCCTCGTCGTGTTCTTTATATGGAAATAAAGGGCCAACAAGACATCCCCTTAACTCGTACTGAAGAAAATTTGACCCCGCGTGAAATGGAACAGAAAGCTGCCGAATTAGCCCGTTTTTTGCGCGTATCCATTGAAGGATTTTGAAATGGGGGGGGAAAGTCCTCTTTTATAATATACAAATGGATAGATCTCGTATTAGTAGATACCAGAAAAAGTTTGACATAACATTTGTCCGGAGGGGAAGTATAGTCAGTTTATTTACACTAACACGAAATGTTACTTATAGAAGCATACCGGTATTCTTTGGCACTTCGCAAACACTCGATATCATTCTTTATCTATTAGATAGGGACAAAAGGTCTAATAAATAAATACGGATATAACATCTCAAAAGAATACAATGAAGTAAATGACTCTAGTTTTTTACACTTTTTGACATATGTGCCCGAAATAATTCGATTTGCTATATGTACCAAAGAGTACAAATTTGGTATTATTAGACTTAAACTTCAATTTATTTGCCGCTCGAATTGAAGTGATTCTTCAGAAAATGAGTCCAGATCAAAGCGATTTTAAGGATTGATCCTTCCTTTTTACTCCACTTCTCCTTCCGAACAAACCATCCCTCATCTGAAAGATATTTCGAAGAATTACGCATAAGATCATTGATAAGATAGTCTTTTTCTTGTTGTATTTGAGAGTATCCATTTACCCGAATTTCGCGCGCTCGCATTTCTATTTCTTATAAGCAAGCTCGGGTTTGCTCAAGCTGATTAGCAGCTCCTTTACATAGTTCTTCAGAATTCTAAATAGTACTCAATATTTTTTGTTTATAATTATCTAATAGATTACTTAATGAAAGTAGATTATCTATTCATAAGTTAAACGAATTTAGAATCTCTTCCCAAACCGAACACGAACCTTTCGATTCATTCGGCTCTCCCGCTCGGCTCTTTTTTTTTTTACCAAGCCTATCCTTTTCGTTCATATTATGTCAAAATAAGATCAATCTATCAAAGACCGAAATCTACGAAGGGCTCTTTTGCCAAAAGGGATTTTTTATTATCAACAAAGTTGTTGTTCTTCTTTTTTTCTTCTTTTTTTCTTCTTTTTTCTTTTCATTCGTATTTCCTCTTTACTTTTTCTTGAATAATTTCGCTTCTGTGCAGGTCGCCGGTTCCGCATTTAAACCAAAAAAATTGGATGGGATATTAGGACTATTTTTCAGTCGATAGATTGAATAATTCCATTGATATGAATGTTATATATCGGATGAACCTCCAACTATGCCTTTGAACCCATCTCATATTAGCACAGCGGTGGAAAGAGTACCCAGTTGTGCTTGGACTTCAAGCAGTTTAGCTTTGACCATTCTAAAGATTTTCTCTTGTTGGTTGGGATTGGTAATAAAATTTTCCAATCAACTACGAAATGCTATAGTTCTTCCATATTTCTTTTTTCCCTTTTAGAAGTAATTCATTGAGATCATGCACTTTTCTATCTACAAAGTGCAGTTGGTTGGATCCAGCTAGATTATTCAAATATACAACTCGCACACACTCCCTTTCCGAAATAGATCAGTACACCAAGCACCACACTGAGATTTATTATATTTGTTTCTAAAATATTGGTATTTAACCTGAAACCCTCAGCGGAGGGTAAATAAATTAGGGAAATGAAAGAATCAGTTACATTTTTCATACGCTCTCCCCTCATAGATAAGGATACTTTTACAAAAAAAATTCTCTAACTCAATTCTACTATTATTCAAAGTTTGGATAAGCAAATTTCAAGTACTTAGTAAGTCCCAGGTCCCGCATAACGACAAATAAGGATACAATTATGAAAACAAAAAAACTTTGTTCGATCTATCTACTTCTCCGAGTGTCACAAATCTTTTTTATCGAAACAAGTGAAGTATAAGTCCATTATTTTGGATCAACCCCTCCCCTATTGGCTGAACAAGAAAATGGATAGAGGGGGGGTATTTAAAATCCCGAAGGGTACGTATTTTGGTCTCCGAGATCAAACAAACGGATTAGCAAACAAAAGTGCTAGAGCTACAACTAATCCATAAATAGTTAAAGCTTCCATAAAAGCTAAACTTAGCAGTAAGGTACCTCGTATTTTACCCTCTGCTTCTGGTTGTCTCGCAATACCTTCAACAGCTTGTCCCGCAGCAGTGTCTTGACCAATGCCAGGTCCAATAGAAGCAAGGCCTACGGATAATCCAGCAGCAATAACGGAAGCAACAGAAATCAAAGGATTCATGGTAATCTCCTCTTAGGTTAATAAATGGTGGATAATATGATAGTTTTATCTATTGATTTGTTGTTCACATTCAACTAGAGAACAATTTCTTTGAAACAACTAAACTCCAACGAAATGGTATTAAAAATGATGATATTACCAAATAGGTCAATTCTCTACCCTGATATTATATTCTTTTTTAGATAAAATAGAGGCAAATGTTGATTCATTTATCAAATGAAATATTCTACATAATAGTCTCTTTTTTTATGGTTATATCTAAATAATTATCTAGATATATATTAGTCTATATAGATGATATATGCATATACATATATGACACAATACAAACTATGTATATGTATCCCTTCGAGGTAGAAAAATTCATTGTTCCACATCGAGATACATAGTTTACTAATCTAATTCCCATGAGTAAACCTACTCATTTTATTATGTAGATATGAATTGTTCTATTTATCAATTTTATCGACGGGATTAGTGATCAAACACAAAATCACAGGCTTCTGATAAAAAACGAGCGGTGTAAGTTAAATTTATAATATGACTATCTTTATGTTCTTTAAAAATGTAAGGTGCCATTTTAGGATTCCATTTTCTGGTCTCATGACCAAAATGAACTCCTACTTTTACCATCTCTTTCAAATTGATGTTCCAATTTTTTTTCGTCATTTTGTTTTTATTTTTTACTATGAACTGTAATATCTACATGCCAATGGAATGGGTTAGATTGCTTGCCGTAGCGTACTTGGTACAAGATATTCATTTCATTTTTTCTTGTTATTTTAAAAGAAATTAAAAGAAATCTAACAAGAAATTTCTTCATTTATAAAAATTCTTTTTTTTTTGACTGCTCGTTTTGATTTTTTCTTTTTTATTTTTACTAGTTTTTTTATCACTTTTTTTTTCTTTTGTTTAACAAATAAAACAGAGACTTTATATTCATGATCAAAGAAAAAATCTTTCACTTTATTGAGAAATAAATTGATAAATAAATTTTTGTTCCTCGTTTTCGGATCCATTTTGCTCCGTTTTCCCAAACGGTTGAATCCAGTACCGACAGGTATCATTCCCCCGAGAATAACATTTTCCTTCAAGCCCTTCAACCAATCAATACGACCTTGAAGAGCAGATTTAGCTAGGACCCGAGCAGTTTCCTGAAAACTCGCTTCTGACAGAAAACTTTGAGTATTCAGAGATGCGTTTGTCATTCCCAATAAAATGGTTCGGTAATTGATTCTTTTTTCTAGAGCACGATCCATTCTTTGTACTCGTGATAATCCAACGAGTTCTCCGGGTAAAAAAACACTACCTAGTCCATTTTCCAAATTTTGATTTTCCGACTTTTCCACATCTACAACTAAAACTTTCGATGTAATTTGGCGCACAATAATTTCTATATGTTTATCAGAAATTTGTACGCCCGGGGATCGATAAACCTTTTGAATTTCATTGACCAAATGATTCTGACTATGCTCCATAGTTATTCTAACACTGTTGAATGACCCCCAAATGTTTCCAAAAAATATTGCCATGTGTATGTTCAATTTTTGAAAATTTTTTTTTCGATTTTTCGATATTGAAGTATTCGAACGGGCTTCTGACAATTGTTCAACTTTAGGAAGACCTTGAATTATATCATCGGATTTTAATCTTTCGTATAAGATAGTTATTAATCTATGTCCTTCGTAAAGAATTTTACCATAAAAACTATTAAGAGTTGCTCCTCGAGTACCCAAATAGGGTTTAGCTGATCTAATGATGAAAGATTCCTCATGAAAAACTACAATTTGACCAGAGATTTGGATTTGTTTATTTTTGAATATCCATATACTTTCACAAAGAAATTGTCCAAGTCTGACTACTGGAAATGTTTTTTCAAAAAAATTGGATAGGGAAAAATACAAATTGAAAAAATTGAAAATAATATTCTTGCATGAATCAAATTTAGAAATTCCCCTCTTTTCGTCCATAAAGTATCATTTAGCTACTTGGAAAGTATTTGAGTCATTGTTAGAAATTGAGCGTTCATTTAGTAACACTTTTTTATAAGTTATGAAATGAGAGTATGAGAAACGGTTAGCAATACTATGTAAATGACCCAGGAGACCTGACAATTCAACTATTTTTCTATTTGCATCCGACTTTTTTACTGTATTCAAACATTTGAAATAATTAAATAGAACGATTTGCAAAAAATCAGAAGGAGAAAGAATCAGAAAAGATTCATCTTTTTTATTCTCATTAGGTAATGAACGAATAGTTCCCTTACTAAGTAATTGACTTTGATCATTTGAAAAAAAAGAATTAGTGTCATCTAATTTGTTATGAAACAAAATTGAGAACTTGCTCTATTTTCCCTTTTTGCCATATTGAAAAAAGGGTATTTCAGCAAGCTAATTTGAATCATATTGATAATGATCTTTTTTGTTCCTTTTTTTGTTCTTACTGAAATAAGAGAAGCATAAACCTCTTT
>VDFB02058242.1:578350106-578375904 GCA_007258455.2 Sequoia sempervirens
AAAAAGTAAATAGCTGAAGAGCCTTGTATTTTTGCCTCCAATATTGGAATGCCGCCAAAATAATATTGACAAAAGAGTTTCTTCATGATATTCATGAATACTGAATATTATTCAGTGTCAGCAATTTGGCTGACAAAAAAAAGCTATTTAATAAATATTCAATTTATAAAAAAAAAGAAACAAATTCTTTATTTTTTGTTATGTTAAATGTCTTTTATTTAAACATAATGAAATTTTTTTCCTCTTTTAGAAATCAATGTAATAGTTAATAACTTTCCCTACTTTTCAAATTGAAATCACTGCAAAAAAATAATCACTGCAAAAAAATAATCACTGCAAAAAATAATCACTGCAAAAAAATAGGAGTCTAGTTCAAAATGGGTACCAAAAAGAATTTTGTCGTTGTTGACGGCGTAGTTACCACAGCATATCCTAATGGTATGTTTTTAGTCCACCTAGATAACGATTTCGAGGTTTTAACGGTTGTATCAGGTAAAATGAGATATCGAACAATACGAGTAGTACCGGGAGATAGAGTGAGAGTTGAATTATCTGTTTACGATTTAAGCAAAGGACGTATAATATATAGACATCCCGTCAAACGAAATGATGACGATGACTTTATATCTGCTACTCAATATTGAGGCCCATTAAATCTATAAAAAAGAACAAGATTTTAGCATTAAATAAAGGACCACAAATATGAAAATCCGTGCTTCTGTTCGCAAAATTTGTGAAAAGTGCCGCCTAATTCGTAGACGGAAACGCCTTCTTGTAATTTGTTACAATCCGAGGCATAAACAAAAACAGGGATAATTTGTATTACTATTCTATATCAAGATATGAATTCTAAAAGAAATTTTGGCAGCCAATTTAGAATTATTATAATATAAGAAATATATATATTTCTTATATTATAAATGATTCTATATATTATATTAGAATCATTATATATATATTCTATTTTTTTTTTTTTACTAATTGAAATATAAAAATTTATCAAAAATTATAAGAAGATTTGTGTTGTGTCAAAAAATACAAAAAAATTTGTGTCAAAAACTAGAAGAAAATATGTGCCACGTAGAGCTACAAGAAGATTTTTGCCACGTAAAACTAAACATCGAATACTGAAAGGAGTTATTTATGTTCGAGCAAGTTTTCGCAATACCATTGTTACTGTTACAGATACACGGGGGCAAGCGGTTTCTTGGTCTTCTGCCGGTGCTTGTGGATTTAAAGGTACAAAAAGACGTTCACCATTTGCTGCTGAGACTGCAGCAGCAAATGTTGTTCATACCTTAGTAAATCAAGGTCTTCTGAAAGAAGCAGAAGTTATGATAAGTGGCCCTGGTCCGGGGAGAGAAACAGCATTACGAGCCATTGCTAAAAGTGGCATACAATTAACTTATGTACGTGATGTAACTCCTATGCCACATAACGGATGTAGACCTCCCAAAAGGAGACGTGTGTAAGAGTTGAATAAATTGAAAGAGAAAGAAATGATTAAATTATTTATTGAAATAATATTATGAATCAGAATAAAATAGCAGTCTCAATTAAGATACCAGAATTGAAGTGCGTGGAATTCAGAACAGAGAATAAGCGTTTTAATTATGGTCGTTTCACTCTATCTCCGCTTCGCAAAGGTCAAGCTAATACAATAGGCAGCGCAATAAGAAGAGTTTTACTCGGAGAAGTAGAAGGAACATGTATCACACGTGCTCAATTTCAAAATATATCAAACGAATATTCCGTGATAATAGGTATTGAAGAATCAATACATGAAATTTTGATGAATCTGAAAGAAATTGTACTTCGAAGTGATGCGTACGGAATTCGAGAAGGATGTATCCATGTTGTCGGACCAAAAAAAGTAACCGCTCAAGATATAATGTTACCACCTTCTGTGAGAATAATTGATACTACACAACATATAGCTAACATAAATAAATCAATTACCTTAGATATATCATTACAAATTGAAAAAGGTCGCGGATATATTATCCAAAATCCAAATAATTACAATTCTAAGGATGGAATTTTTCCTATAGATGCTGCCTTTGTCCCTGTTCAAAATGTCAATTACAGTATTCACTCCTATTGGAGCGAAAATGAGATACAAGAAATTCTATTTCTTGAAATATGGACGAATGGAGGATTAGCGCCTAAAGAAGCACTTTATGAAGCGTCTCGGAATTTGATTGATTTTTTCCTTCCCTTTCTGAATGCAAAGGAAGAGAACATCGATGGAACAAACAGTTTAAGCGACAATATTACTCCTTCCTTACCTATTTCGCATATATCGACTGATACGAAGAGAATAGATTTTGATCAAATGTATATTGACCAATTAAACTTCTCTACTAGGGTATATAACTGCCTCAAAAAGGCCAATATAAATACAGTGTCGGACCTCTCGAATTACAGGCGAGAAGATTTAATGAAAATCAAACATCTTGGGGAACAATCTGTCAAAGAAATATTGGAATTTATGCGAAATATTGGAATTGATTCACCGGGGAATCCGGTTTAGATTTATCAATAAATAGTTATATTGAATCTATCCATTCATTCCTTTCTTTTAAGTTCTTCTGGAAAGTAATTGGAAGAAATCTTTGACCATTTTATAGCAATATTAGAAAATATCTTATTCAAAAAAATATATCTAGGGAGAGACCATTTGTCTTAAAGCAAAGCAACTACTCCCTAGATATATAAACAAAAGATTTCCCTCCTCTCCTATATTAATTTAATATTCTAAATTATATCAAATTGGAAAAGACCTAGAGTTAAAGATTCATCGATAGGTAACGTTGCCCCAATACCTAACCAAAGAGCTACTGCGGTACCGATTAAGAATACTGTTGTAGCTACTGGACGACGAAATGGATTTTGAAATTGATTCACATTCTCCAAGAAAGGGACTGTCAATAGTCCTGCAGGTACTGAAGCCATTAAAAGAACGCCTAATAATTTATTAGGTACTGTACGAAGTATTTGAAATACGGGGAAAAAATACCATTCGGGTAATATTTCCAAAGGAGTTGCAAATGGATTTGCCGGTTCACCAATCATTGATGGTTCTAGAACTGCTAAACCTACGGTACATGCAATAGTACCAAAAATAACTACTGAAAAATATATAAGAGATCATTGGGCCAAGCGGGCTCGCCATAATAATTATGTCCCATGCCTTTAGCTAATTTAGCCCTTAATACAGGATCATTCAAGTCAGGTTTCTTTGTTATTGGGATAAGTATAGATTATTATGAATGAATCTATCCCCCGAAAGAACCGGACATGTCAATTTGGATCATCCGGCTCGAGCAATAATTGAAATAAAAATAATGAACGGCGTATCGTTAGAATAAGTATAACTAAGAAGATCTATATAAAATTCATAATTTTATTGTTTCGTATGCCCAGTACCCAAGTAAGCTCACAAATTAGATCATGATCAATATGCCTTTTGGATCATCTTATTCCTTGTAATTTGTGTTCATCTCAACTGCCACAATTTTTTTTGCATACAAGGTATTGATTTGTTACTGATCTGGCCTTTTTCCTTCTTTAGACCCCTTCTTTTACTCCGATAGTTTACCCTATTGAAATGCAAGGGAAATGCATGCATTTTCATACTATGAAAAGGAAAGGAAAATTGAAGTAATAAATTAGACTTATCAATGTTATTACTATTACCTGGATCTCACGGAGCCTAATTCGGATTCGATCATAGAAATAACTGTCTTGGAACACAACAAAGTGCTCGCCTTTTACCCAGGTTCTAAACTTCCTAGTTTTGGAAAGAAATTTGGGACAGAGACACATTTCGTGATGAATCTTTATATGGCAGTGTAGACATCCAAATTTGGACACTTAATTTATCCAAATTTATCACTTTTCGTCTAAACATCCTCTTATCCGAGTTAATTAAATAATATTACTATTATTTAATTAATATCTTTAATTCTGCCAAATCCCTAAGGTATTTAATTAATAATTAAATACCTTACCCTCCTTAATCCTCTTTTCATCAAATAAATTAAATAAATATTACATCTATTTAATTCCTCACATGTCATTTTCATCTAATCCTAATCCATTTCTTAATCTTTTCATTAAGGATGTGCACATGCCTAATCCTTGATTAGGATGTGTCACATCCTCCAACTTTTGCAAGTTGGTTTTTAATCCTAATTAGCCCCTAATTATCCCACTCACCGACACTAAGCCTAATCATTCTCCAAGGAATTTTTAATTTTTTTATTCTCCCTAGGTTCCTCTCTTTTTATATGTGAATTCTTTTAATTCATATTCTCATCCTTCCAAGGCTCTAGAACCTTGGACTTGTCACAATCTCCACAAGTGACCAAGTCCCACCTTTTGGAGCCCACCTTTTACCCTCTAGATCCTCCTAAGAATGTGAATTTTTAATTCACATTTATATCCCCAACCACCTTTTCTTTTCCCATGTAGATTTTCTGAGAATTCCAAAAATTCTGTCCCTTTCACTCCCACTTGGGGACAAGAAATCCCTTTTTGTGGAAATCTTCTCACTCCCCAAGGTGCATGTCCTTTTTCCACCTCATGTACCTTCTTGACACCTCACTTACACCTCATATCCCCTTGTCCACTTCACCCTCCACATGTCAAGATGTGAGGGCTTATGGGTTCTCAACCCACCATAGCCCTTCATCTTGGCCTTGTTGGAGCAATCTTGATCGTTGAATTCGCTAGAGAATTCAAATTCTCCTATAAATACCCCTTCCTCAAGGGCATTTTCAACACTTTCATTTGGAGCAACCTTATGCTGCCAATTTTCCTTCTCAAGACTTTATATTTTCATAACTATATGCTGCCCATTTGAATCCTCAATCTTTTACCATCATTTAGCCATCTCTTCAATCATCTTGCACATTGAATCTTGCATTTTAGTCACTAAATCAATCATCTAAGGAGCACACAATCCATTCCAAGCAAGGGCCAATCAAAGAGATATCAACAACAAGGGAGGTAAAATTGTTTGTGTTTCATTTTATTTACATTCCTTTTCGTTGTATCACTCTTTTGGCTAATCTTGAGGTGTCCTTGGTATTTTGTTATTCACATTTCTAAGTTATTTTGCACATTTAGAGTAGGATAAATTCCAAGGTATACAGGCAGATTCTAAAATTGATCTGCATGGCCTAACCAATAGTCCAAGTCACACACTCCCATAATCCATTTTCTCCATCTAAGATGAGTATCTACTTCAATTCTTTGTATTAAATAAAGAATACTTCAAAATTGAAAGGAGAAATCCGAGAAACATGCTTTCTTATTTCCCTATTTTCAATAAGAAATATTCGCGGCAATGATATATCATAAAATAATAGGTTTTGAATACTGATTCAAAATGTATATTTCCTTTCTATAAAGGACCTGAAATACCTTGCTTGCGGATCATTAGAAAGTGCATTAACATAAATACAGTAGTAAGAAGGGGTAATATGAAAGTGTGTAAACTATAAAAACGAGTCAAGGTAGATTGACCCACACTAACACTTCCTCGTAATAACTCTACCAAAGGAGTTCCTATTAACGGAATGGCCTCAGGCACACCGGTCACAATTTTGACTACCCAATAACCAATTTGATCCCAGGGCAAAGAATAACCGGTTACACCGAAAGATACGGTTAATACAGCTAGAATTACACCCGTAACCCAAGTTAATTCACGAGGTTTTTTGAATCCACCTGTTAAATAAACGCGAAATACATGTAAGATCATCATTAAAACCATCATACTTGCTGACCACCGATGGACCGATCGGATTAGCCAACCGAAGTTCACTTCAGTCATTATGTATTGAATAGAGGCGAAAGCTTCTAGAACGGTGGGACGATAGTAAAAAGTCATAGCAAAACCGGTAGCTACTTGTACCAAAAAAGAAGTCAGTGTGATTCCCCCTAGGCAATAAAATATATTCACATGAGGAGGAACATATTTACTAGTGATATCATCCGCAATCGCCTGAATCTCGAGACGCTCTTCGAACCAATCGTATACTTTATTGAGATAGGTAAACTCAAATTCCCCCTCTGAAAACCGTATATGAAAATTTCCTTTCATACGGCTTAAACAAGAACACCCAAATACTTTTTTGAACAAAGTATTTGGTTTGTAAAATACAAAAATATTTGATATTTCATATCTTTGTATGAAGGAAGAGGATTCACAATAATCCATGATTTCCTACAATAAGGAGGAAAATAAACTTGATAGTGATAATGCTCAAATTTCAAGTTGGCTCATTGTTATGCAAAATAAATCGCTATAGGCCTTTTGAACGATCTTTTATCCTATTCGTGATATAAATCACCTAGAAAACAATTAGTATGGATGATCAATAGGAATTATCTTGTCGAGATCTCAATAGATGAATAAATCTAAACCTAAGATTTTCATTTCACCCCGATGATTTTTTGCATACTCGAAAGGTTTTATGGGTTATAACCTTTCCATTTCATTCTTACTTACTTAATGAAATAGACTAACTAAAGAAAATGAAATACTATCTCATTCTTTAGTCAGCATCAGTATAAAAAGGAAGAGAGATCCCTGAATTTATTATCATAGTTTTTTCCAATTATTGAGAAGCTTGGTCACGAGGTCTCAAAAATAGGCATAAACCATAGTTCAGATTTTCTTGAATATATTACCTCGTGCTCCAGATATTAACTATTAGAACAACATCTAACAAGGTAGAAGGATCGTCTTTATTTTATGAAGACAACAGACTGGTTTTCTATACTAGAATAGAGATCAATTTTAACAAGTCGCACACCCATAATTCCAAAAATCCTTAGATAAAAGTAATTACACGATCAAACTACCGGAACGTAATAACCTAAAAATGAAAGCTATTTAAAAAAATTTCTTTCTTAATTCTTTTTCTTTTGGATGAACTCAGGGGGTGGATTTTCTAGTTTTTCTAGCCCCAACTAACTGGAATTTCGTCTAATAAAATGGAAGAATTATAAATCTCTAGAATAATGCATAAGAATACTGCAAATAGAGCCATTGCAATACCCATAAAAGGAGTAGTTCCCCATCCGGGAGCAACTTTACCAGATTCTGTATTAAGTGGTTTTAAATAATTTCCTACAATAGTTCATATTAGTCTGGTTCTGGAAGTATCATCAATGGTTTGTTTAGCCATAAAAACAATAGTATTGGTTGAAATCTAATTAACTTTGTATACTATTATGCATATATACATACATAGGATTACCTACCAATGGAAACTGCAACCTTAGTCGCTATCTCCATATCTTGTTTACTTGTTAGCTTTACTGGTTATGCCCTATACACCGCCTTTGGGAAACCTTCTGAACAACTTCGAGATCCTTTTGAAGAGCACGAGGATTAGTTGAAAAAAAAAACGACCTTCCCGATGGGGAAGGTCACTTTTTTATTATAAGTAAGAAGGAGGATTTGAAAAATAAATTATTTTCCCCCTCTATCCGGAAGTTTGGGGGGTTCTTGGAAGAAAATAGCGAAAAAAATTATCCCTAAGGTCGACACCAAAAGGAATGTATAAACCAATGCTTCCATAGATTCGATCATAGTTTACAATTAATAGAGATAGCTTTCGTACTAATTACAACATTTTCCATAAAAAAGTGGAATCAAAATCTCAATATCGCATTAATGAACGGAGCAATACCATATTATACCACTTGTCTTTTAGTAGTTGGATCTCCCAGTTTTTGGAATGCCCCAAATTCTACTTGAGCATCCAAATCCGGATCAATACCGGCAAAAACATCTCAAAATAGAGTTCTAGCACCATGCCAAATATGTCCAAAAAAGAAAAGAAGAGCAAATTTAGCATGCCCAAAAGTAAACCAACCCCTTGGGCTACTCCAAAAAACACCATCCGATTTCAAAGTAGCATGATCTAACTCAAAAATTTCACCTAATTGGGCACGTCTAGAAAATTTTTTGACTATAGCAGGATCACCAAAACTAACTCCATCAAGTTCACCACCATAGAACTCAACAGTTACACCTACTTGTTCCACACTATATTTGGATTCTTCTCTCCTAAAAGGAACATCGACTTTCACAATTCCTTCTTCATCTACTAGAACGACTCAAAATGTTTCAAAAAGGTAGCCATACGACGTACAAAAAGCTCATGTCCCTTTTTATCTTTGAAAATAGGGTGTCCTAACCAACCAACAGCAATTCCATCTCCATTGTCCATTGCACCTACCTTGAATAACCCCCCTTTAGCTAGATTATTCCCAATGTAATCATAAAACGCAAGTTTTTCAGGAATTTTTGACCAAGCTTCTGATAGACTTAGATTTTCAGCCAGACCAGCACGAACCAGCCGATCTATTTCTTGTTGGAAGTATCCCTGATCCCACTGGTAACGAGTAGGACCAAATAATTCGATCGGAGTGGTTGCGGAACCATACCACATTGTTCCAGCCACAATGAAAGCTGCAAAAAACACAACAGCAATACTGCTGAAGAGGATAGTTTCAATATTCCCCATATGTAATCCTTTGTATAAATGTTGGGGAGGACGAACACTGAGATGGAATAGACCTGCTAATATACCCAATATACCTGTTGCAATATGATGAGAAGCTATTCCTCCCAGAACAAAAGGATCAAAACCTTCAGCTCCCCATGTCGGATTTACAGGTTGTATTTTTCTAGTTAGTCCATAAGGATCATACACCCATATTCCAGGGCCATACAAACCCGTTACATGAAACGCTCCGAGTCCGAAACAAGCTGCTCCTGAGAGGAATAAATGAATTCCAAAAATCTTAGGCAAATCTAAAGAAGGTTTTCCTGTACGGGAATCACAGAATACGTCTAGATCCCAATATACCCAATGCCAGATAGCTGCTAAAAAGCACAAGCCAGAAAACACAATATGTGCCCCGGCCACACCTTCATAACTCCAAATACCTGGATTAGATACAGTTTCTCCGGTTATACTCCATCCACCCCATGAATCCTTTATTCCTAAACGAGTCATAAAAGGTATAACGAACATACCTTGTCTCCACATTGGATCAAGAATAGGATCGGATGGATCGAAAACTGCTAATTCGTGAAGAGCCATTGAACCGGCCCATCCAGAAACTAGAGCTGTATGCATTATATGCACAGCGATTAACCGGCCAGGATCATTCAACACGACGGTATGGACACGATACCAAGGCAAACCCATGAAAATACCCCTTTATCAGAAAAACTAGACACTATGTAACTTTCTCGCATTAGAGAAGATTATGCTATGGAGTTAGACCTTTGTCTCAAAGATGAACATCTATTAATAGAATAGAACAGTTTCAAAAAATAGAATTGAGAAGCGGATATATTTTATCATTTATATGTACCAATATACAATGTGGAAATTGGTCCCATTTGTTTTGTATCAAACAAGTATCAAACAAAGTAAAGTAATAAATTACTTTACAAAAGCCTTAATGAATTAGGTATTTTACGAAGAAAGGCACGCCCGCTTATTTGGTCCTATCACTCATTTGATCTTATAATCTATCTTTGTAATAAAAAAAAAAAAAAGACTATTTAATATACTTTTGATATAATAATGAACAACTTACCCTCTCTTTTCGTGCCTTTGGTGGGCTTGTTTTTTCCAGCAATTACAATGGTTTTTCTTTATTTCTATATTCAAAATGACGAAATTCTATGAATCTGATCAATATATATATACCTATATATATTGATTTTTTCTAATATATGATAAAACCTTGATAAATAGATCTAAATAGATATTTCTCTTTATTTAGATCTATTCATATATATGATAAATAACAATCTATGGATAGAATGTAAATGTATATGGTATAATATGTATAATACATAGTATACATACCCGTGTGTGAAAGAATAAATCTTTCTTACTTATACTTCAAAATATGTGTATATAGACATTTCAATATAGAGATTGATATTTTTATTTGACTGATACAATGAAGTATCATTTTGATAATCAATAAGTTAAGGACAAAATTTCCATGCTAAAAAAAAGCACAGACAAAAAAAGAACATGGGAAAAGAAGAATAATAAAATCGTTATAGATATAATACTATTTTTTAAATGCTTATATGTATATGTCTAGTTTATTAATATAGCCAATTTATGAGAATGACTTCAGGGTGGGAGTGAAAATTTGTTCAATCCCTCGAATTAAATAGGATGTAATTTGTTATGAATCGTTGATCCAAATGGCTCTAGATAGAACCCATAACAGGGTCTCAAAAAATAAGCAATTTGTTTTTTGCTTGTCTCCTCTTTTTGGGTTCACTAGGATTTTTTGTGGTCAGAATTTCAAGTTACCTCGGTAGGAACCTGATACCCTTATTGCCATCTCAGCAAATACTTTTTGTTCCACAAGGAATTATGATGTGTTTTTATGGGATCGCAGGTCTGTTCATTAGCTCTTATTTGTGGTGCACTATTTTGTGCAATGTGGGTATTGGCTATAATAAGTTTGATGAAAAAGAAGGAATTGTATGCTTTTTCGTTGGGGATTTCCCGGAAGAAATCATCGTATTTTCCTCCAATTTCTTATTAAGGATATTCAGGCGATCAAAATGGAAGTTCAAGAAGGTATTTTTCCTTGTCGTGTTCTTTATATGGAAATAAAGGGCCAACAAGACATCCCCTTAACTCGTACTGAAGAAAATTTGACCCTGCGTGAAATGGAACAGAAAGCTGCCGAATTAGCCCGTTTTTTGCGCGTATCCATTGAAGGATTTTGAATTGGGGGGGGAAAGTCCTCTTTTATAATATACAAATGGATAGATCTCGTATTAGTAGATACCAGAAAAAGTTTGACATAACATTTGTCTGGAGGGGAAGTATAGTCAGTTTATTTACACTAACACGAAATGTTACTTATAGAAGCATACCCGTATTCTTCGGCACTTCGCAAACACTCGATATCATTCTTTATCTATTAGATAGGGACAAAAGGTCTAATAAATAAATACGGATATAACATCTCAAAAGAATACAATGAAGTAAATGACTCTAGTTTTTTACACTTTTTGACATATGTGCCCGAAATAATTCGATTTGCTATATGTACCAAAGAGTACAAATTTGGTATTATTAGACTTAAACTTCAATTTATTTGCCGCTCGAATTGAAGTGATTCTTCAGAAAATGAGTCCAGATCAAAGCGATTTTAAGGATTGATCCTTCCTTTTTACTCCACTTCTCCTTCCGAACAAACCATCCCTCATCTGAAAGATATTTCAAAGAATTACACATAAGATCATTGATAAGATAGTCTTTTTCTTGTTGTATTTGAGAGTATCCATTTACCCGAATTTCGCGCGCTCGCATTTCTATTTCCCGTAAGCAAGCTCGGGCTTGCTCAAGCTGATTAGCAGCTCCTTTACATAGTTCTTCAGAATTCTAAATAGTACTCAATATTTTTTGTTTACAATTATCTAATAGATTACTTAATGAAAGTAGATTATCTATTCATAAGTTAAACGAATTTAGAATCTCTTCCCAAACCGAACACGAACCTTTCGATTCATTCGGCTCTCCCGCTCGGCTCTTCTTTTTTTTACCAAGCCTATCCTTTTCATTCATATTATGTCAAAATAAGATCAATCTATCAAAGACCGAAATCTACGAAGGGCGCTTTTGCCAAAAGGGATTTTTTATTATCAACAAATTTGTTCTTCTTTTTTCTTTTCATTCGTATTTCCTCTTTACTTTTTCTTGAATAATTTCGCTTCTGTGCAGGTCGCCGGTTCCGCATTTAAACCAAAAAAATTGGATGGGAGATTAGGACTATTTTTCAGTCGATAGATTGAATAATTCCATTGATATGAATGTTATATATCGGATGAACCTCCAACTATGCCTTTGAACCCATCTCATATTAGCACAACGGTGGAAAGAGTACCCAATTGTGCTTGGACTTCAAGCAGTTTAGCTTTAACCATTCTAAATATTTTCTCTTGTTGGTTGGGATTGGTAATAAAATTTTCCAATCAACTACGAAATGCTATAGTTCTTCCATATTTATTTTTTCCCTTTTAGAAGTAATTCATTGAGATCATGCACTTTTCTATCTACAAAGTGTAGTTGGTTGGATCTAGCTAGATTATTCAAATATACAACTCGCACACACTCCCTTTCCGAAATAGATCAGTACACCAAGCACCACACTGAGATTTATTATATTTGTTTCTAAAATATTGGTATTTAACCTGAAACCCTCAGCGGAGGGTAAATAAATTAGGGAAATGAAAGAATCAGTTACATTTTTCATACGCTCTCCCCTCATAGATAAGGATACTTTTACAAAAAAAATTCTCTAACTCAATTCTACTATTATTCAAAGTTTGGATAAGCAAATTTCAAGTACTTAGTAAGTCCCAGGTCCCGCATAACGACAAATAAGGATACAATTATGAAAACAAAAAAACTTTGTTCGATCTATCTACTTCTCCGAGTGTCACAAATCTTTTTTATCGAAACAAGTGAAGTATAAGTCCATTATTTTGGATCAACCCCTCCCCTATTGGCTGAACAAGAAAATGGATAGAGGGGGGGTATTTAAAATCCCGAAGGGTACGTATTTTGGTCTCCGAGATCAAACAAACGGATTAGCAAACAAAAGTGCTAGAGCTACAACTAATCCATAAATAGTTAAAGCTTCCATAAAAGCTAAACTTAGCAGTAAGGTACCTCGTATTTTACCCTCTGCTTCTGGTTGTCTCGCAATACCTTCAACAGCTTGTCCCGCAGCAGTGTCTTGACCAATGCCAGGTCCAATAGAAGCAAGGCCTACGGATAATCCAGCAGCAATAACGGAAGCAACAGAAATCAAAGGATTCATGGTAATCTCCTCTTAGGTTAATAAATGGTGGATAATATGATAGTTTTATCTATTGATTTGTTGTTCACATTCAACTAGAGAACAATTTCTTTGAAACAACTAAACTCCAACGAAATGGTATTAAAAATGATGATATTACCAAATAGGTCAATTCTCTACCCTGATATTATATTCTTTTTTAGATAAAATAGAGGCAAATGTTGATTCATTTATCAAATGAAATATTCTACATAATAGTCTCTTTTTTTATGGTTATATCTAAATAATTATCTAGATATATATTAGTCTATATAGATGATATATGCATATACATATATGACACAATACAAACTATGTATATGTATCCCTTCGAGGTAGAAAAATTCATTGTTCCACATCGAGATACATAGTTTACTAATCTAATTCCCATGAGTAAACCTACTCATTTTATTATGTAGATATGAATTGTTCTATTTATCAATTTTATCGACGGGATTAGTGATCAAACACAAAATCACAGGCTTCTGATAAAAAACGAGCGGTGTAAGTTAAATTTATAATATGACTATCTTTATGTTCTTTAAAAATGTAAGGTGCCATTTTAGGATTCCATTTTCTGGTCTCATGACCAAAATGAACTCCTACTTTTACCATCTCTTTCAAATTGATGTTCCAATTTTTTTTCGTCATTTTGTTTTTATTTTTTACTATGAACTGTAATATCTACATGCCAATGGAATGGGTTAGATTGCTTGCCGTAGCGTACTTGGTACAAGATATTCATTTCATTTTTTCTTTTTATTTTAAAAGAAATTAAAAGAAATCTAACAAGAAATTTCTTCATTTATAAAAATTCTTTTTTTTTTGACTGCTCGTTTTGATTTTTTCTTTTTTATTTTTACTAGTTTTTTTATCACTTTTTTTTTCTTTTGTTTAACAAATAAAACAGAGACTTTATATTCATGATCAAAGAAAAAATCTTTCACTTTATTGAGAAATAAATTGATAAATAAATTTTTGTTCCTCGTTTTCGGATCCATTTTGCTCCGTTTTCCCAAACGGCTGAATCCAGTACCGACAGGTATCATTCCCCCGAGAATAACATTTTCCTTCAAGCCCTTCAACCAATCAATACGACCTTGAAGAGCAGATTTAGCTAGGACCCGAGCAGTTTCCTGAAAACTCGCTTCTGACAGAAAACTTTGAGTATTCAGAGATGCGCTTGTCATTCCCAATAAAATGGTTCGGTAATTGATTCTTTTTTCTAGAGCACGATCCATTCTTTGTACTCGTGATAATCCAACGAGTTCTCCGGGTAAAAAAACACTACCTAGTCCATTTTCCAAATTTTGATTTTCCGACTTTTCCACATCTACAACTAAAACTTTCGATGTAATTTGGCGCACAATAATTTCTATATGTTTATCAGAAATTTGTACGCCCTGGGATCGATAAACCTTTTGAATTTCATTGACCAAATGATTCTGACTATGCTCCATAGTTATTCTAACACTGTTGAATGACCCCCAAATGTTTCCAAAAAATATTGCCAAGTGTATGTTCAATTTTTGAAAATTTTTTTTTCGATTTTTCGATATTGAAGTATTCGAACGGGCTTCTGACAATTGTTCAACTTTAGGAAGACCTTGAATTATATCATCGGATTTTAATCTTTCGTATAAGATAGTTATTAATCTATCTCCTTCGTAAAGAATTTTACCATAAAAACTATTAAGAGTTGCTCCTCGAGTACCCAAATAGGGTTTAGCTGATCTAATGATGAAAGATTCCTCATGAAAAACTACAATTTGACCAGATCTTTGGATTTGTTTATTTTCGAATATCCGTATACTTTCACAAAGAAATTGTCCAAGGCTGACTACTGGAAATGTTTTTTCAAAAAAATTGGATAGGAAAAAATACAAATTGAAAAAATTGAAAATAATATTCTTGCATGAATCAAATTTAGAAATTCCCCTCTTTTCGTCCATAAAGTAGCATTTAGCTACTTGGAAAGTATTCGAGTCATTGTTAGAAATCGAGCGCTCATTTAGTAACACTTTTTTATAAGTTATGAAATGAGAGTATGAGAAACGGTTAGCAATACTATGTAAATGACCCAGGAGACCTGACAATTCAATTATTTTTCTATTTGCATCCGACTTTTTGACTGTATTCAAAAATTTGAAATCATTAAATAGAACGATTTTAAAAAAATCAGAAGGAGAAAGAATCAGAAAAGATTCATCTTTTTTATTCTCATTAGGTAATGAACGAATAGTTCCCTTACTAAGTAATTGACTTTGATCATTTGAAAAAAAACAATTAGTGTCATCTAATTTGTTATGAAACAAAAATTGAGAACTTGCTCTATTTTCCCTTTTTGCCATATTGAAAAAAGGGTATTTCAGCAAGCTAATTTGAATCATATTGATAATGATCTTTTTTGTTCTTTTTTTTGTTCTTACTGAAATAAGAGAAGTATAAACCTCTTTTATTTTTGATCTGGGCCCTCCTTTTATTTTTGATCTGGGCTCTCCTTTTATTTTTGATCTGGGCTCTCCTTTTATTTTTGATCTGGGCCCTCCATCTAATTGATTTTCAAGAGAATTCCATTTTTTTCCAATTGAATAACCTCCAATAATATTGCTATATTTTATCATTTCTGAACGAGGGTTATTCAAAAAAGCAAAAATGTCATTTTTATATAGAATACCTTCTCTGGGCATTCTAAGAATTAAATCAGGAAAAGGGATTCTTCGCTTTCCCCATTGTTTATCACACCATAACGGTACGATGAGTTCCCTTTTTTGCTTTTTTACCCTCGTATTGGTGTTTTGAGAAAGAATGGTGAAATAGATATAGTCTTGATGTTCGTTAGGTATGGCTCGATCAGTTTCGAAATAATTCCATATATTTTTTTTTCCTTTTTCAAAACAGTTTGAGTCAACTGATTCGTATTTAACTTGATCCACTGAATAATTCAAAAGTGATTTATGTTTGTCAAGAAGTTCTGGAATATCCACTTGATCTTGATCTTTATGAGAAGAAGAAAAAGATACTACAACGGATTCATATATACCTCCCGATAATACCCATAAATGGGTTGTCTTTAATATCAAATTAGACATAGGGATACTCCAATGCATTTCTCCTGTTAGGCCAGAATATATATGTTTCTCCACTTTTTCTTTGAATGGGAATCTTTTAGCGCGAACCTCGGCAATAACTTGTTTCGATTCCACGAGTTGATTATTCTGAATGAAAAGCAAACTTTCTGGTGGAATGGTTAAGTTTTGTACTTCATATTGATTATCGATAGTCACGTCTAAACTATTATGACATATATAAGCAGGATGCCCGTGACGGGTATGGGTAGGATAAACCAAATTTTGATTGAATTCAATTTTTCCGGTGAACGGGGCTCGTAGATGTTCTGCAATATCACCTGTAAATACCCCACCAGTATGAAAAGTCCTTAATGTTAATTGAGTTCCCGGTTCTCCAATTGATTGGCCTACAATAATGTCGACTGCTTCTCCTAATTCGATTAAGTTAAGTACTATGAGTAGTATTCCGACCATAACATAATTGACAAATACAAGATATACTTTTGCAAGTAAAAGGGGTTCGTATATATATTGGTTCTATTTGGAAATAATACAATTGATTGGCAAGTTTAATCCCAATATCTTGATTGCGCGTGGCAATACATCTCCCGTTTATATATACATCGTCGGCTAATACACGACCAATTAGTTTTTGTAGAACAAATTTATTTTTGATTGTTTCTCGATCTTGAGTGAGATTTACAAAAAGACCTTGGATAGTACCACAATCTACTTTACGTACAACGAGGTGTTGTACTACTTCAACAAGTCTACGTGTGAGGTATCCAGCATCCGCTGTTCGTATAGAAGTATCCACAACTCCTTTACGAGCACCGTAACATGAAATAATATATTCCGTTAAAGAAAGTCCTTCACGGAAATTCCCTTGAATGGGTAGATCCACAATCTTTCCTTGAGGATCTGACATTAATCCTCTCATACCTACTAATTGGTGAACCTGAGATGTACTTCCTCTAGCTCCTGAAAAGGACATCATATGTACTGGATTAAGAGGATCAGTCATCCTAAAATTCGGATTCATTTCTCGTCTCAAATATTCACTGGTAGCATGCCATATCTCAATCAATTGACGTAATTTTTCCACCGCATGTACATTCCCATAATCATGCTGTCTTTCCGAAGCAAACCCTTGTTGCTGCGCATCTTGGATAAGCCATGCTTTAGATGGTGTTGTTAAAAGATCATCAATTCCTAATGAAATAGCTGCATCAGTAGCTTGCTGGAAACCTAAAATCTTCAGTTGATCTAATATATGTGATGTATATGTCATTCCAAATTGATTTACGAATCTTCTAATAAGGTGCTTCATAACAAATTTATCCATCCCTTTATTAAAAAAGGGCACTTCAAAGGGAAAGGACACTTTGACGAAATTAGGTTGTGCCATAAGAAGAAAATATCACCATTTTTGGAAGCAGGATTCAGCAATGAGTTTAAGCTGGGAGGCTCCCTTGATCCTTATCTCTGCATGAATGAAAGAATCATAAGATTAATAACATTAAATTCTGAATAGTGACATTTCTTGTCGGATATCATAAGTCCACAAGCCTTTTATAGCTTCTTCTATTTCTCGATTAAAACGAATACGACCGACGGTTGTTCGAATGTATTTATTAAGTATTTCCCCGACTCTACCTTTTCTTATTCGAAAATGATCATAGATTTCGTAGAAGGTACCTAAATATTCATACTGAACTTCGATAGGAAGTTCTCGGTTTACTGAATTAATAATAGAGGTATCTATCTCTCTCCCCCATCAGAGCCACAAAGGATTGTCTAAATCAATTTGTTTTTGTTCATAAGCTTTAAGTGCATCATCATAGCTATAAAATGAAGGCGAAACGATCTTCTTTTTTGAGTTATTTGGGTGGTACCTATTTTCATAAATACCCTGGGTTTTTTGAAGAGTTGATCTATAAAGTCCTAGAAGCATATCTTGAGTCGGTACACAAATAGGATCTCCTATAGTCGGAGAGATAAGATTGAGATGAGAAAAAATAAGTAAATGAGCTTCTACTTGAGCTTCCATAGATAAAGGTACATGTACAGCCATCTGATCTCCATCAAAGTCTGCATTAAATCCTACACAAACCAATGGGTGCAACCGAATGGCACGTTCTTCTATTAAACTAGGTATAAATGCTTGTATTCCTAATCTGTGTAAGGTGGGTGCTCGATTTAACAATATGGGATGTTTTTGCATAATCTATTTAAGTACGTTCCATATAATAGGTCCCCTATCTCGAATTAAAAATTTAGCAGCTCTTAAATTGGGAGCAATATGTTCTTCAACCAGCCCACGAATTAAAAATGTTTGAAAAAGTTCTATTGCGATTTCTTGGGGCAATCCACATTGATACAATAAGAGAAGGGGACCTACGACAATAACAGAACGACCTGAATAATCCACCCGTTTTCCAAGTAAATTTTCACGAAATCTTCCTTCTTTAACTTGGATGAAATCTGAGAACGATTTATAAGGTCTGTCGTGACTATCTTTCACCAGTTGTGCGCCTATACTGTTATCAAGAAGTGCATCTACGGCTCGTTGGACTAATCTCTTTTGATCACCCAATAAATCCGGAATCAGAAATCCATGAGTTTCTTTTATTAAATGTGAAAGATTATTATTTCGACGGATAACTGTTAGATAAAGTTCATTGATATCCAAAGTAATAACTCCACCTTCATTTAATTGAAACATTGGCCTCAGGTCAGGAGGAAGAACTGGTAATAGGCATAGAACCATCCATTGTGGTTCTACATTTTCTCGAATCAAATATTTAGCAAATCTCATCCGTCTAACCAAAAGATCCTTTCTTCTTCGAAGTTTTTGAAGTTTTTGCTCCTTAAATTGAGAATATATTTTTATATTACCAATTGCATTCTCTGCCTCCAAGAATAATATAGATAGTAGCTCATCTATTATCTTCCATTCTCTATATGAACGATCTATAATAATTTGCAGATCTAGACCAGCTAATTGGTCTCTGATAGCTTTTCCTCCAGTGGCTATTTCTCGCTCTTGAAATAGCGCAAAATCCCAAGAGAGAAAATAAGCAATATCTTTTGGCCAAGATTCTTCGTCATATTTAAGTGAACCCTCAAATCACAATAAAGTCGGCTTGTTAACTGCAGGCCTAGTAATACAAACATTTGGATAGGGTTTTCTAGTCTTTTTTCCCCCCCCCTCAGAATCGGACATGAAAGTTTCCTCTCATCCGGCTGACTCCTCCAAACCATCTAAATTATCCAAGCCATCTAAATCCTGCAATTTAATACTTATATGACAAGTGCGTTTCTGTATTGGATAACCGCGTCCCCGAGCTCTAGGTCAAAATCTTTGAAAAATAGGACCTTCATTCACTTCAGCCATAATGACAAATAAAGAGCCCTTATCTATATTCATATTGTAATATGCATTTGCGGCTGCAGAACGAAGTACTTTTAATATGGGATAACATGCTCTATGAGGCATCCAATTCAGTATCGAAAGTGCCTCCATATAGGTACAACCACGAAGTTGATGAGCTACTCTACGTGCTTTATTAGAAGACATACGTACATGTTTAGCTACAGCTCATATTTTTCTAGCTAAAGCCCTATTTATAAAAATCATCTTCATCCTCCACAATGAATTAATGTATACTATTTATATACGATACTTTTTTATTGTTTCTCTCTTTTTTTTTCTTTTGTTGCTTTTTTTTTATTTTTTTATCGTTTTTCGATTTTTTATCCTTTTTCGCATGTCCCTCAAAAATGGAAGTAGGTGCAAACTTTCCTAATTTGTGGTTTATCATACCATTTGTTATAAAAATGGGTAAATGTAGCTTTCCATTATGAACAGCTATGGTATGACCAATCATTGCGGGTACAATGGCAGATCTTCGGGACCAGGTGAGTATTATCCTCTTCTCTTTATTGATGTTTAGATCATCTATTTTACTCAACAAATCATCAGATACAAAAGTATTTTTTCTTAGTGAACGTGCCATGGTTAATTACCTTTCTTTTTATTGATAGAAAAGAAAAAATGGATTTACAACGATGTTTATTCCTACTTACGTCGACGAAGGATTGAAACATCACTATATTTATTTCTTTTCCGACTTTTTCTTCCAAGTGTGCTATAGCCCCAAGGGGTCAGGGGTTTTTTTCTGCCAATTGGAGCTCTTCCTTCACCGCCCCCATGAGGATGATCCACAGCATTCATAACTACTCCTCTTACTTCAGGACGTTTACCCAGCCAACGTTTCGACCCAGCTTTACTTAAAGTTCTATTTTTTCATTTAACGTTGCCTACTTGTCCAATTGTTGCTGAGCAGTTCTCAGATATTAAACGAACCTCCCCAGATGGTAATCTTAATGTGGTCAATCGACCTTCTTTTGCGATCAATTCTGCCGCAGCACCCGCTGCTCTAGCTAACTGTCCGCCTTTTCCGACTTGTACTTCGACATTATGTATAGTCGTGCCTAAAGGTATATTGGTTGAAGTAGACCTTTAATTTGTAAAAATCCCTTCCCAAACTGTACAAGCCTCTCTCAGGGCATACAACTTTCTAGATGTAAATGAATATTTATATACTCAATGTAAATATATATAAAATATTTTATAGAGAGATTATGAAGGGCATACTTTCAATTCCTTATGTCCTTATTCTGTACATCCTAGGTTTTTTTATTCCATCATCTGGCTTATGTTCTTTTTTCATGTAGCATTCAAAATGAATGACTTTATCAAATTACGTTAATGCTTTCGCATCTTCCAAATAACGTAGGAGGCATTTGAAAATAGAAATTTTATTTATTATAAATAAAATATTTTCACTGTTCAGCTTCGAATCTGCCTTTGACCATCAAATCAAATGTGATTTACTTGTCTTTCTCTTCATAACAAGGGTTCCTTTACCTTATTTGTTTTTGCTTCAGACAATTAAGTCTTCTCTATATTATCATATCTCTGGAGTCAATAATTCCAGAAACTATTGAACTCAATCACCCGCTGCTCTTAATCCTCAGTTTCCCTTTGGGGTTGATCCCATCAAATCCTAGTTGATCCATTAACAAAAGTAAGACATGTATCAAAACTCAAAAATAATTTAATTTTCTTGGGAGTTTTAAATTGTAGAGGTTACAAATTTATAGCTTAAGGTGGAATACTAAAGGAGTCCATGGGTATTTTTGTAGTCATGAAATCTACAGAAATTGGAAAATTTTACAAGCAAGAAGGGAGTATTGAAATAATTGAAGCAATAGTGGTAATTGAGGAAAAATGAATATACTCATTTATAGCATCAATGGTTGGGCCATGTGAGTGAGAAAGGGATTAAGGTACTAATAAAATATAAGTTAGTTCAAAATTTAAAATCTATGAATTTGAATTTTTGCAAGTATTGTGTCTTTGAAAAGTAGTATAGAGAAAACTTTAAAACAGTTAGTCATACAAGTAAGTGTATTCTTGACTATATTCATTCAAGGATGTTTGGGGGCTATTCCCTATAGTTTATGTTGGAGGCTCATCAAACTTTTTAACATTTATAAATGATTACTCTAGAAAGGTGTGGGTCTATATTTGTAAACGTAAAATTGATGTGTTTAGTATTTTTTAAGCTTTTAGAGTTTTGATTGAAGAGGGTAGTGGTTTAATCAAGTGTTAAAGAATAGATAATGAGGGTGAATTCACAAATTTTAAATATGAAAATTATTGCAAAGAAGCTAGGATCAAAAGACATAAAACCACAATTTACACCCCTCAAGAAAATAGTGTTGTCAAGAACACATGAAAAAACCTCCTCTAGATAGATAAGGAGCATGCTTAGTAATGCCTAGTTGCAACAAGAGTTGTGGGAAACAATAGTCTAAAAATCTTACTATCTAGTAAACTAACCAACATCAATTATAATAGACTATAACATTATTGAATAGGTGTGGACAAATCTCATTCTTGTGATTATGCAAATCTAATATTTCTTGGTTTTCATGGATATGTTTTATTTCTAAATATTAGTGTTCTAACCTGGACCCTAGATCAAACATGAATTTTTGTTCTAATACCATATGGAGTTAAGGGGTACAGATTGTGGGATTCTACTACCTACAAAATCATCTTTAGCAAATATGTAGTATTTGATGAATATCATCTTATAAAATTAAATATAGTAGAATTTGAAATGAAATAGGAACACGTACCACAATATCAACGCATTCAATTTGAAACTCATCCATCTACAAAAAGTAGGGAGTAGGAAGAAATTTTTGAAGAAGATGATGAGGATACAAAAAATATACATGAAAATATAGAAATACCACATTTGACTCTAATGACATCTACATGGGTTATAAATCCTCCTAATATGTATGAATATTATATTTCATCTATTTCTTTTATTTATAATGTTGGAGAATTTAGTTGTTATCAAAAAGTGGTGGATGGCATTGAAAATGCTAAATGGAAAATATAAATGAAAGAATAATTGGATGTCTTGGAGAAGAATAAAATATGAGACCTAGTAGAAATTCCAAGGATAGGAGATTTGTTGGTTTCCAATGGCTCTACAAACTAAAGAAAAAATGTGCTGATGTACAGTTGAAAGGCAAAAAATCATGGATTGAAAAGAAAAAGGCCATTCTCATAGAAGAGACATGTCTTGTCTGACCACAATGAGTGATTTTGATGGACACATTTGTTTTGATGAGGATAGGCAATTCATCTGGCACACCTGACTGACACTTGATTCTCATTCCATATTTGAGGATTTATTTGATGGTGCTTTTGCACCTTGAAAATGGCTTATTATCTTGGTGTTATATGTTAACAATAATTTAGCAAGAAAAAGCATGATTGAGATCAAAAAGATAAAGGCTCAATTGACTAAGATGTTTGATATAAAGGATCTGGGAGTAGAAAAAAACGGGCATAGAATTACACAGAGACAAGAAACATGGTAATATTTAGTTATCACAATAGAAGTATGTGGAGAATATCCTCATAAGATTTGGTATGAAGAATGTGAAATCAATAAATATCCCTTTCGCTTCCCATTTTAATATTTCTTCAAGTTTATGTTATAGTAATAAAGAAGAAAAAGATTACATGTCTCATGTACCATATGCTAGTGTAGTAGAAAGTGTAATGTATGCAATGATATCTACAAGACCAAATATTTCACATGCAAAACCGATGTTGTTAATAGATACATGGAAAATCTAGGTAGAGAGAATTGGGTAGTAGTGAAACAGGTGCTTCAATATCATAGAGGTACTAGTGATAAGTGTAACACCTATGATGGTTTCAATTATTCATTTTGTGGCTATGTTGATTCAAATTTTGTAGGTGATTTGAACAAAACGAGATCTACTTCAAGTCATGTCTTTACTTTTCTAGAAGGAACTATTTGGTGGATGTTAAATCTTCAAGAAACGGTTACTTTATCCACTATTGAAGAAAAATATATAGCTATCTCACATGCATACAAAGAGGTAATTTTGTTAAAGGATTTATTCAACAAGTTTGAAAAAGAGAAAGATAAGGCGAATGCATTTATAAATAGTCAAAGAGCTATTCATTTGGCTAAAATTATCTTATTATAGTAGGACCAAGCATATTTTAGTTAAATACCACTTTATAAGACATGATATTGATGGAAGTGCAACAACTCTTGACAAAGCGCATATGCTTGAAAATTGTAAAGACATGTTTATAAAATCAATACTATTAGAGAACTCAAATGGAGTTTAGCTTTTCTTGGCTTTTAGAAAAAGGTTATGAATGGGCATGAGTAGGTATTAGGCAAATTGTTGTAAGGTACCTAGAGATTATTGGAATTTTTACAACAATATAAAGAAAAAATCTTATCTTAGAAAAACTATTATTTTTCTTAAGAGATAATCTATAATTTGGTTAAGAGAGATATATTTTTAAAAAAAATTTGAAGATATTGTTTATATTTTTGTAGCCTTTGGAAAGAAATTAATCTGTAATAATAGTAGTTGCATAAATATTGTATTTTTTTCTCTAAGTAATAAAAATATGAATACTTTGCTTCATGAATGTTTCCTTGGCATATTGTCAAAGTTTTACGACATACATTTGTATCTTGTTGAATATTATTTTGTTTTATCTTTTCTTTTATTTCTTTACAACTAATTTTTTATACAATATTATTTTTTTCTATGGACTCATGTTTTGTCAACACTACAGTTCTTGATAGATAAATCTCTCTAGCACTGAACTAGGTCATATACCTTATGAGAAGTAGAATATTTGACAGAATCAACATCAAATAGCTTATTTATAAGGATTTAAACTTCTTGAAACTTGATAAATAAGAGGTATTTTCCACATAAAAGACATAATTTTAATACTTCTTGAAACTTATCAAATAAAAAACATAATTTTGAGTCAGTCTTTATCTACTTATATTTCTATTACTCATGATTTACAAACAAAATATTCTATAATTTAATACGCTGCAAAAACAGCTCTAAGATGTAAAAGAAACATTATTCCTCATTTAAAATCTGAAAATTTGGGAAAGGAATACTTCCACCACACCTTCCTCATTCAAAATGCCCGAGACGTTCATATTAATTTGGGCAAGATCACCGTGATTGAGTCATTTTTATATTGTCCTACCATTATTGGCTTTTCCTTGGTCAGAAAAAGATTTCACGGGTAAAACATGGACATTGTTTTCGAGGAAATTGGGCAGCTGTGATGACTGGAAATACACATTTCCGGGTAAGGGGGAGCCAGTGGATCCCGTATAATGTTTTTTAATAGCAAATATTCTCGACTTTAGTTTGTTTATTAATATGTCACCAAAACGGAAGCTTCTTATTAGTTGCAAGTGACGTGTGTACCACCCATATAATGAATACCCATTGTATTAGCATGGGTGGTCAGTGAAAGCAAGGAATCTTTACGATTGCTCTGTCAAGCTTTGACTTTGACGGGATAATAGACACAGATTGTTGATAAGTAGGAGGTATTTTTCCACAGCGTGTCAAATTATGATATTGCTATCAGGATTCAACCGTGTAGGGGAGAAGAGCTAGTAGCTACCACCCATTGAATAACCACCACCTCCAGGTTCACTCCACCCCCCAAAAAAAATTTAACTCTGATCCACAAAAAAACTTTTTATTAACAAATAGAAAATTACAACAATACCAATAGAAAATTACAACAACACCAATAGCTGCTCATAACAGAATGAGTCACTCACCAATCAAAGTACACAACTAAACATGCCTTTGCATTTATAAAAGAACTCCACTTGCACATAAAAAGGCCCATTTACAATTTCATTTAAATCATTTACTTTTTACAATTACCCCCACTTGCAAATGTTTATCCCTCACTACATTTTATATTTACAAGTATACATGCACAGCTACTGGTGCTTTAGATGACATAATCACAATCTCCTTTGCACAGTCTTTCACACACTCCCTATCAGCTATATGTATTTATTTCATTTCCTATAGGTACCTGCACAATTAAATATAGGTGTAAGGCTCCCCAATTAAACATCAAATCCAAATGTAATGCACAATTCAGTCATATCATCTTTAAAAACCTATGTAACTTGCAGCTTCAAATTCAAATGCTCCTACCAAATTCAAAATTCAAACACAACCACCAAATTGAATGCATATCATCTTTAAAAACCTACGTAACTTGCACCTTCAAATTCAAATGCTCTAACAAATTCAAAATTCAAACACAACCACCAAATTGAATGCATTCAATTGTCAGATTCGAATTCCTAAATAAGAGG
>VDFB02058242.1:578376004-578474730 GCA_007258455.2 Sequoia sempervirens
AATTAATGAGTGATTTTTCATGGATATAAATGTTGGAACTAATTCTCCTGATCCTAAAAATGTGTGAAGGAAGTTACTCCATAAACAAGTCACAATTTTGAAGGAAGTATGTTGATTATTTTTCATGCAAGGGAGGAGAGAATCTATTGGATAATTGACAGTGGATGCTCAAATCATATGGCAGGTGATAAGAGTATGTTTGTTAAGCTTGAAAAGAATGATGGTGGTATTTTTTAAGTTTAGTGATGATACATCTATTAAGATTCCTAGAAAATATTTAATTAGTTTTGATAGCAAGCATAAACAGATGATGTTCTTTATGTCAAGGGTCTTTGGCATAATCATCTTAGTGTAGGAAAAATGTGTATTAGAGGATACAATTTGGTGTTTTAGGATAATGGTTGAGAAATCAGAAAAGGGAGCTTTGGAACTTTGGTTGTTGTAGGAAGAAGGAAAAAAGAAAATTTTAATCATATCAAAGGTGGTGGTGTTAAGTCCTTTATGTCACAAACCAATGAAAGTTGGCTATGACATAGAAGGATGTGTCACATCAATTTTTATAGCCTAGTGAAGATTAGTTCTATTGATGTTGTGAGAGATTTTCCAAGAATTACAAAGCTTATTAAATCAATCTGCAAAGAGTGGCAATTTGGAAAGCATGCATAGAAGAGGTTCAAGACTAAAGAAAATTCTACTGCAATACCTTTAGAGTTGGTGCATACAGACTTATGTGGACCTACTAGAACAAGAATCTCTCAAGGTGATAGTTACTTTATGTTGTTTATAGATGATTACTCTAGAATGACTTGGGTGATCTTTCTCAAATAAAAATTACAAGCTCTAGATAAGTGTAAGGCATTTAATTTTATGGTTGAGAGAAATGGATTTGAAAATAAAAAATTTGAGATCTGATAGAGGTGGTCAGTTCACCTCTAATGAGTTTAACCATTTTTGTGAAGATCGTGGGATAAAGAGATAGTTATCAGCACCTAGGACTCCTCAGTAGAATGGATTTTTGGAGAGGAAGAATAAGACAAATCAAGAAGCAACAAGAACCATAATCAAGGAAGCAAATATATCATATGTTTATTGGAGAGAAGCCTTTCATACTATAGTATACATTCTTAACAAAGGAAAAGTAAGAGTGAATAGTTCAAAGACCCCCTATGGTTTATGTTATGGAAAACCTCCTACTATGAATTTTTTAGTGTTTGGAAGAATATGTTATATCATGAGAGATGAATAAAATTGTTGCATAGGTGGTTGTCATTCCACCAAAAGATCGACCTATCAATTCCCAATACAACTGCTAGAATTATATAAGATCCAAGATACACAAGAGGTTGTTAAGCCATGTCACAAACCAAAGCACTACACTACACAACACAAGGAGACCAAGGGTAGAACTCTTGCAACAATCCCCTAGTGAAAATGCTAGGTTTGAACCTATGACCTTGGATTTGATACCAATTTTTTCACAGGTAGCTATCGTTGCACCAAAAGATCAACCTATCAATGCTCGATACAACTACTAGATTTATACAAGATCCAAGATCCATAGGAGGTAGTTAATCCATGCCATGAACCCAAGCATCATGCTACACAACACAAGGAGACCAAGGGTGAAACTATTGCAACATAAAACTTAGGAAACTTTGATGCTAGATCAAATGAAGGAATATTCCTTAGATATTATACAAAGATAAAGGAATACAAATGCTATAACAAAAGGCTAAAGAAGATACTTGAAATTGCAAGTGTCAAAGTAGATGAAGAACCACATCAAATCTCAATGATGATAGAATGACATGAATATGATGATCTCCCTTGCAGTGAAAAATAAAAATAAGAAGAGAAAGAAAATGAGATGATAGTAGAAGAGGAAGAAGATCTAGAAAAAAATCCTATGACTCCTAAGTATGTACAGAGAAATCATTCTGAAGATCAAATCATTGGAGATAAGAGAAAAGTTGTGATAAGGAGAAAAGTAGCCATGATAGAGGAACATGTAAAATTTTGTTTACTTTTTGAGATAGAACCTAAGATAGTTATTGAGGCATTAAAATATGAGAATTGGATCAATGCTAAGGAAGAAGAGGTGAGATTGATTGAGAATAATTAGACTTTGGAATTTGTTCCAAGACCAGTGGACAAGAATGTGATAGGAACCAAATGGGTTTTTAGGAACAAATTGAATGAAGAAGGAATTTTTTTTAGAAACAAGGCTAGAATGGAATAGATTTTGATGAGACTTTTTCTCTAGTATCAATAAAGGAATCCATTAGGATTTTTTGGATTTTGTAGCACATAAAGACTTCAAGCTATATTAGATGGCTATAAATTTTACATTTTTGAATGGTGAGTTAGAAGAAGAGGTGTACATTGAACAACAAGAACTTTTTTAGATGTCAAAAGATGCTAATATGGTCTACAAATTGAAGAAATCATTGTATGGACTCAAAAAATCTCCTAGAGCTTGGTATGTAAGACTAGATAGATACTTGTTACAACAGAGATTCAAAAAGGGAACTATAGATAGTAATATTTACTTCAGGGTTGAGGGAGATATGATCTTGATTGTGGTTGTGTATGTTGATGACATAATCTTTGGAGGAAATGAAGGAATTTGTAAGAGGTTTGTAGAGGAGATGCAAAATGAGTTTGAGATGTCAATTTTTGGGGAGATGAATTTATTGGGATATAAATCAGTCAATTAGAAAAAACTACATTCATTTCACAATAAAACTATGTTAATGAAATGTTGAAGAATTTTAGAATGGAGGATTCTAAACTAGTATGTACTCACACGGTTAGTGGTTGTAATTTGAGAAAAAAAATATGAATGTCATAAGATAGATCAGAAAAAGAATAGATCAATGATTGTTGGACTGCTATATCTAACTGCCACTAGACTAGATATCATGCATGTAGTATGTCTTACAAAAATATTTCAAGAAGATCCTAGAGAATCACATGTGGTATCCCTCAAAAGGATATTTAGATACTTGAAGGGAACTTTAAACTTTGGTCTATAGTATCCTAGGGATACTGATTTCTTTTTTATTGCTTATACAGATGTAGATTGGGTAGGTTTTGTAGATGAAAAAATAAGTACAAGTGTAGGATCTTTCTTTCTTGGAAATAGACTAGTTTCTTGGCTAAGTAAGAAGTAGGACTCAATGTCATTATCTCTTACAGAGGAAAAATATATTGCTTCAAATTCATGTTGCACACAAGTGTTGTGGATGAAGTAGACATTAAAGGATATCAGAGTATCATATGATGAACCTATTTCTATATTGTGTTATAGTACAAGTGTTATCAATATTTCAAAAAATATGGTAATGCATTCAAGGACAAAGAATATCTATATCTAGTTTCACTTTCTAAGAGAGAAAGTTGTAGAGAATGAAGTGAAGCTGGAGTATGTTCCTACAAAGGATCAAGTAGGAGACATTTTTACAAAGGCTCTTCCAAAAGATATATTTAAGTAACTCCAAAATAAGCTAGGGGTTGTTTCCCCTCCTACTTTCAACTAGATGAATAAGATGGTGCATATGTCTAGGGATTAATTCAAGATTTATTCCTTCATCCTATACTAATAAAGGCTTCCTCTCAGGTGGAGTATGTAGTGATGTTTTGGTAGGTGTAATCAGAGGAAGAATACCTTGTGCCAATAAGGGGGAGAGAGCAATAGAGAGAGATGTGGAGAGAGAGTAGTAGAGAGAAAGTAAATGGGAGAGAAAGTAAGTTGCATATGTTTCTAAAGTAATGTATGCAGGTGTTGTCCTTTGTCATTGTTTTCAAAGGGGAGATGTCTGAAAAAAAAGGGAGAGAGTGGAAAAAGAAAAAAAGAATCCTAAAATGTAAGAAGTGTTCAAGTAAAGGTTAGAGCTTCTTGTGATTTGTAGATGTATATTTTATTTTTTTGTTGATGGTTTTTCAGAGCTAATGTTTCTATTAATGACAAAGGGCGATATTTTTGAAGTTTTTAGATAGTTTTTCATTATGTTTCCATTGATGTCAACCCATAGTGTAGATGTGATGAGAAAGAGTTGTGGTGCTATGAAAGCATTGTATATATTGATGTCAACCTCTAGTGTGGTTATGTTGCAGAGTTATGGTGTTGACAAAGTGTTGCAAATGCAATAGGTTCACTTGGTTTCTAAGTTCTTTTGAGAAAAAATGAATATAGAGTATACAAGGTGATAGAGGGGTGTTCTATGCTGCAATCTACATCTCTTCATAGTTTAAGATGTTCTTGTGCAATTTTTATGTGATAATGAAAGGTGTTCATAGGTACTATATCTAGAGTTTTAGGTTTTAGATTGCATGGAAATGAAAGATATGTTTGAAAATGTGTTTCTTGTGAATAAGGTTTTCTAGGAGAAATGGAATTACTCCACATATCTCTGCATTGAGGTTTCTTGTCTTGCAGATTTGGGAATTTTCTTATATTTCTTATAACTACCTTCCCTTGGAGGTTTTACCATTCATTTTTTCCACAAGCCTATATTCATAAGTTGTGTTCTATGGCAATGTGTCTCATTATACAAAATGAAAGTGTTCTTCAGTTTTAGGTGGTTGTGTCAGTAGCGTTGGATATATTGTTTATGATGAGTATTCTTGGATGTTGTGAGATGTTTATATGTGGTCAACATGGTGTTTCTAAATCTAGAGAAGTGTGAATGTGGTTGCTTGGTAGTGTTGGTGCAAGTTTGGGTGACCTGGCATGCTAACACTATTTATAGAGGTTCTTAGTTGTTTTTGCAAGCGTGGTGTTGTGTGATGGTGTAGAATTGGATCCTAGTTAACCCATGGTTTGGTCCAACTTCACTTATTTCTACTATGAAAGTTTTTGGTGCTGACCTATTTGATGGTTGAATGTTTAAGTTGAACATATTTCATTGTGGATGACCTAGACAAGTTGTTTTAGCTCATGAAGAATATATAAGTAATTTCAGTTGTTGGAGATAGCATGGATGTGAATTATGATGTGAATTTGATCAAGTGTCATGATTTGTATGTGATATCAAATGCCTAAGGCTACCAAATGCAGTGATAAAAAGGCGTCCACATTTTTAGTGTGCTTGAAGTTGTTGGAGGCATTGAGCCAAAGGTTGTAGATGGTGTAGAGTTATTGTGGTGGATTCTCTTGTTTCTCTATGGTAGTGAACCTCCTTGTAATAGTATTCTTCTATTCTTGTTTCTTCCAAAAAGTGAGTCCTTTGGGTAGTGAGCCCTTGGCAATGAGCCATTATTTTCTTTTGGGTATATATCCCTTCTAGCAATGAGCCTATTGTATTCGATTTTTCTATTCATATATATGTGGGTTAATCCACAAAATGATTTTTTCCCTAATTATGGCTTTACACATAAATCCAGTGTTCTCTTTTGTGTGGTTGTGAATGTGTTTGTGTTTTAGTTTTTTACATTCATGCTAATGCTTCATAAGTATTTGATGTTTCATAAGGGTTTAAAAGTTAATGAGGGTTTGATAATTTCAATGCACAACTGATTCACCCCCCTCTCAATTGTCTTGTGTGTATAATAGGGTAGTTGCATGCACTCTGGCTCACACATGCTAAGAGTAATGGTGGACATGACAACTTTCTAATCTTGGAAATTAATGATTTCTTCATACCTTGTCATAAGCTTTTGAACACTTCACAAAATCATTCTAAGCATCTAGAGAAGTGAATCTAGTGAACTTGCGAGGTATTCTATGTCAAACTAGGGTTTCTACATCTAAAAAATAATAAGTGCTTATATGACTAAATTCCTAGTCAATTTCCACCAAATTTGCTTGTAGATACTTGTTGTCACTCTCAAAATTGAATTCTAAGGTTTATCCTGAGCTAGAATATTATTGCTTGCATTTGAATAATCTAAAATTTTCCCTAGTCTCTACTTAATTTACGATGAGAACCCTAAAATTGTTAAGAAACCTTAACCTATCACCACAAATTCATTGCAAAATGTCTCCTCCTCAAGCCCAATCTTTTGGTTCCACCCTAATTCAAGTATTGCATGAGGTTTTAGTTTCCCAATTACTAGTTCAACCACTAAAAAGTTAGAGTACAAGGTCATCGGTCAGACAATGGTTTGTTGGATCATTTCCATGGTTGTAGGGATGTTGATCTCCCTATAATAGGATGGTAACTATTTTCAACTAGTATGGCAAGAGGAATGTGTCAGATTCCACATCCAATGTGTTAAGACTTGACCTAGGGAAATTGGTGATTCCTAATGACTTCCCAGATCTAGACCTATTAAAGGAAGTTGTAGTCAACTATTATGAATCAATTAGGGAAATGATAATTGAAATGGTCCAAGTCATGGTCATGGTGGAAATAGAAAAAATTTCACACATATTTAAACTCAACATGGATGCTAACAAACCCATTAAATTTGAGGCTTTCAAGAAGAAATAAAATTAGATTAGAAGCACCTACAAAGTATCCTTGTTGTCAAAATTTAAAGTGAAGGGTCACAATAACAAGAGTGTTAGAATCTCCCATGGAAAACAAGCCTTTAAGATTGATAGTTTTGAGAATTAATTCTCTAAAACTTATTATTCATTAAGTAAGATCCTTTGATTTTGACAAACATGAATTTATCCATGTTGCTTTAATGTACATGGAAGTTGGCATTCCAAATGTCATGATGAATGATGAATTTTATTATGCAACATATCTTTTTGATGCTATCTACAAGGGATTAATTAAAATAAAGAAGGGTGATCTAGGGATAAATTTTTGGTGGTATCTCTCTTATGCCACATGTTCATATTCAAGGGAAGGCTAGAATTCAACTTTGCATCATAGATTAATGATGTTTATGAGAATGGAGATCAACTCCATGTACAACATTTGACCCATTTGTTGGATATGCATTGTGGATAGTCAAGCTATGTTACTTTTAGAAATCAATTTGTTGCTAGGCTCCTAGCTTTTCGACCAGGTCAAGTGCCTAGGATGCTTGTAGAACTACTACATTTTTTGAGGCCTATGGTGAGAAGGTCAGACTTGGTCATCTAGCATAACTAGGGTGATTTTATTCTTCATTCATATTGTACTATTCTAAGAGTGTATGGAATCATTGTAGGATGTCGTGTCCTACTTTTTGGAAGAATGAAGAAGAATCCCTTTGGTGTGTTGTCATTGATGCCAGCATTGTTTGGTGACAGTTTTTGTCCATTCGGTAAATAGTGCTTATGTTACTCTAATATGATAATCTGGTCCAAAATTGTTTATATTAAAAGATCGACCTATGTGGTCTTAATATGTTATTTAGAACTAGTAATTTTATCTATGGACAAGTTTTTAGTGATTTTGGTTGAATGGGTTGAAAGATATAAATGACAGAAGTTCGACATACAAGTTTTGTGTCTTTCTCTGGCCGACATGGATAAGTGGTGTGAAGATATGCTTTGTGGAGGTAAAATAGACCCTTCTTGGGTTTGATACAACCTAAATTATGTCTTGCACATTTTTTTTAGCACAAAGTAAGTTTTGTTCTATGTCGACAAGCTATTTTGAATTGATTATATATACACCCAATTGGGCCAACCTAATTGATGTGTGTAGATGTAACAGTGTATATATATGAATTTTTTTTGTATTGAAGATACATAGGTGTGTAATATGCAACAAGTAATAAGTAGTGATGCACGACAATGTGATATTGTGTGAAGTTGTAGGTAGTTTTTGTGAACTTGCAAACCAATGTAGGATTTTGTATTCTAGAGATTAATTGGAACTAAACTTAGCACATAGAAAGTGTATTCATCAGTTCATCTTTTGGAAATGAGCCACACTCCTTTTTTTGTAATATTTTTAGGATGTGAGCCTTTCAAGGATAGTGTGCCCCTATAATATCTTATGACTGGCTATAATATATTATGAACTAATCCTCATAGTGGTTTTTCCCATTTTTGGTTTTCCATGTAAAAATCTTGGTGTTCATGTGTCATGTGGTGTTACGATTCATTTCATGTCTTTGTTTAAAGTTATAGTTAGATATGTTTTAATTATTGAATAGTTAGCAATCAAATGGTTTAGTAGAATACTGATTCACCCACACTCTCAGTATTTTGGGTGTTCAACAATTGGTATCAAAGTATGGTTCCTTTGGAAAATTTTAACAACTTAAGGAAGATATTGAAGTTTGAACACATGGCTGACATAAGGTTTCATGTTCCTCTGAAAGAGATCTCTGCAACTGAAAAACTCCATGTTGCTCTTGAAGATCTAGATAGAATTGAAAATGAGAAAGAAACTTTGAGGGGGAACTTAAAAGAAGCAAATGAGTGCATCAAGAAACTGAGAGAACAAATCAAGAAATTCAAAGAAAGACATAGAGAAGTTAGTGATTAGTTGAAGAAATAAAGTGAAGACATCACCAGACTAAAGGTGTAAGTGGAAGAAAAGAATTGAGGATTGTCAAAAAGCTAAAATTCAGAGCAAGGTCGATGAATGTATAAAGCTTGAATAAGAAGTAGTAAGCCTAAGGTTAGACTTGGAGAAAGCAAGGGCCCACAAGGACAAATTCAAAATAGGTACTACAATTCTTGATGAGTTTATTACATTTCAAAAACCTTCTAAGGATAAAGGTGGTCTAGGACTTCAAGAAGGACAAAGAACAATAAAAAATTAGACTCCTAACAAGGTTTAAAATCAAAGGAAGACTCAAGGAAATGGTACAAAAATCAATAATCAAAGAAGCAATACTAGAACTCTTATCCAAAAACCTAATGCTCAAAGGTACCCATATTTCAATGGTATTTGTTTTTCATGCAACAAATTTGATCATAGAGCAACAAAATGTATAAATAGAATGAATAAGAATGTTGGATTCTCTTATGAATAATTTTTTTATTGCAAAAGGTTTGGACATAGAGTTTCTGAGTATAGAAGTCGGATAATGATGAATGTATTCAATACTAGTAGAATGATTCAATCTTTTCAAGGTTATTGCTACACATATTATGCATTTGGACGTAAAGCTAACTAGTGCATATCAAGGTTAAATGGAAATTAGTCTGGTCAAAAAAATGTTGTGTTACACTTGCAACAAACTGTAAATTTTTAATGAACAGATTATATGCACAGAAAATTAATTCAAAATCAGACACAACAACATAGTAAATACCCTGGGAAAACCCTCCTCTTGAGGGAGAAAAACCCAACAACAAAGATCTCTCTTATATATATAAATAGAGGAAAAAATTCTCTTTACAATGAGGCTAGTCACAAGGCCAATATTCAACACCTATACAAGATGCAAATAAAGATAATAATTTGCCTCTCCTTAAGATCCAATTCTGCCCTAGAAGAATTCACAACTTACTCTTGAAGAATTTGCACTTGCATGAAATAATAATTCGAACTTGCTTGATTGAGTATAATGAGAAAAGGAGAACTCTTATTTATACATCTTTGAAGAGTCACCACCCTTATGTTTAATACAAGTCGGCCAAATATAATAAATATATCTTCTTTCAATTAATCGCGCCAATGAAGGGAGGTCGGCCATAATACAAATGATGTGTTTATTCATTTAATGTTTGTTGCTTAACAAATGAAAAATCTCTTCATAACAATCACACCTCTTGAATTCGAATAAATTAAATAGCATCATGCTATCATTTAATTTATTATCAAAAGGATATCGCTGGAAGTTATTTCTGACGTTATATGATAGCATTAACACAAACTAGGGCATATTTCAAAATTTTGTAGAAGTAAAAATGGGAAGAAATCTAATCCTAAACAAAGGAATAAGCCAATAAAGAAGATTGATCCTATTGAAGTTAAGAAGGAAATGAAGAAAGTTTTGAAGAAAAAGAAAGAACCTAAGAATAAGGGTGAATCAAATGCATCTATAGCTACATCTGGTGCATATACTTCTAAAAACTAAATCCTGTAGTGGATTTAGGGGGAGAAATTATAGAGAAATCTAATAAACCCAAAATATAAGAAGTGTCAAGAAGTGACATGAAGATATGTGATGTGAAATGTCATTTTGAAGATGTTGGAGAAGTTTTCGGCAGAAAAGATGCAAATTTAGAAATTTGTGGAGAATTTTAGGGTTTACAATGTATTCATAAAGATTTTATTAGTTTTTTTTGGGTGGAATGCATTAAATGTGAAATTAGGGAAGATCGGTAAGGTATAAAGTGGAAATTCAAGTCGATTTAAATCACTTGTACGCATTTGGAGAAAGTGGAGTGAGTTGAAGTGATTTGAAGGTAATTTAGAGCATCTAGTATCAAACCCTAGTTTTGGTCGAAGTGTGAAAAAGGTATTTATAGCTATCTATACTCTATTGGTTATAATTACAAGTAATTTCCATAAGCATATACAAGAGAATTGAGGTAAAAATGGCCACTCCCACTATGGTTGAGATTTCTAAGAGACCCTAACCAAAATTCAAAAGGTTTTCATGGAAGATTTACGAAATGGACTTCATGGGTATGTTTTTACAAATTCCAAATAATGTCTTACCCACTGAGGATAGCAATAATCTACATTCATGGGAAATGAGAAAAATTTGATCGTCAATAACTCACAAATATATGGCAAAGGAGCTAATTGGAGATAATTCCTTAGTGAAGCAAGAATATGAAAATATTGTACAGAAGAAGCTAGATGTATGGAATTGGTTCCCATATTTTTGCAGTGGAATGAAAGAAAAGTTGATAAGGATAGAACTTAGCAAAGTGCATGATAAATTTGTATAGGAAAGTGTACCTAGAGTAATTACCAAGAAAGTGATTAAAGTTGTGACTAGTCTCTATGACACTAGACTTGTACCAGTGCTAAAGGCTATGGAAAATGATGTGGTTATGAAACTAACTGGTGCAACATATGATGGGAGAGCACTAACAACCAAACCCATTAAAAAAACTAATGTGAGGTATGCCACAATCGTGATAGGTCAGAAAATATACTTCACCAATAGAGGAAATTCGATGTCTACAATTGTAATTTATGTTACACATGACATGGTGGTAAATGGTAGAGACTATGATTTTTGTGAGTTTATCCGATAGTAACTTATGGATAACTCAAGCCAGACAAAGATAAAGAAATATCCATTCAAGTTCGGTACATTGGTAGTATGTTTGGTACTTTACTTTATAAGGGAGCTACCTAGAAAGAAAAAAATTATATTGAATATCAACAGACCAGTGGCACATCCAATATTTGAACACTTAAATAGAATTGGAGACTACAAAGCACATGGTGATGCTCTAACTACATTCTTCATTGTTTTTTAGAATAATATGTATGAAAAAGAAAGAGTTCCAAGGAGCTTAGTAAAGAAATATGCAAATGAGATAATTTTCTTGGTGTCCACTAATGAGTGCATTATAGAGGTTGTTGACAAGTGTTGTCATTGATGTCAAAAGAAGATTGTTGGTGTTGGAAAAATATTGTCATTGATGTCAAAGGAAAACTCAATCATGGAAAATATGATTGAAGTGTTATATTTCTTTGTTGACTTGCTATGTTTGGTTGCAGGTTACCTTAAGTGACAACTTTATGGCATTGAAGTCATGAGGTTAACTGGCCCCTCTGCCTAGCGCTTTAAGGTTATACATCTCCAATAGATCAGGGAGACAATTCAATGTCAGTAGGAGTCTCTTCGAAGTACCACTAAATGGCATTGTAGTGACAGTGTGTTTTCAAAGAGACCAAGTGATATGTCTCTTCAACACAACGATGTAGAAAGAATGTTAAGTTTCATTGGTGTGATAAGTGATTTTCAGTGGGACTTTTCTTGAAGTCTCCTTGACAGCCTGATGATCATCTGATTGGCAGGACACTAGTGTTTCGGTAGGAGTCTGGAAGGACTCTCTTCGATGGAGAGAAAAGAAGAAACATACACTCATCAAAGTGACTTAGGCATTTTGAAGGGAGTTTCATGATGTCTCTTCGATCTGGTGATGAGTGAAGTTAACAACGTTGGTGGATAGTGACATTTGGTGACATTGAATGGTGTATACATGGTAGTTTCTTGCATGCCCACTAAAAAATTATGTGGGACCCATGCGATACCCGCGAGGAAGCGAGGATTGGTGGTGAGTAATCCATGATGGATGATGTGGACATGTGATGAAAACATGTGCATCCCATATTGGAATGATGTATTCAATTTTGTTGTTCTCATCAAAGTGACTTAGTAATTTTGAAGGGAGTCTCATGGGTGTCTATTCGATGTAGCAATGATAAGCTTCATTGGGTGGAAAATGTGATATCGCCAGGACTATGAAGCTGGTATCTACGATACGATGATGGAAGAATATAATGCTTATGGTAGGACCTGTTAAGGTAAGGATGACATGAATATGGAAGGCGAATAGAACAATGACACATGGAAATCTATTATTTGATGATTTTGCATCCTTGTTGCAAAATTAGTATTCGATCAATCATTGTATTTGATGAAGGTGGTTTACAATGTAACCCTAGTCAATGAATAGAAGAAAAATGACACAAGGGAATGAATTCATGGAATGGGATGACATAGGTAATGGCACGAGTTCTTATGCTAATGGAAACAACTATGAATGAGCTTGATCCAATGGTAGAGTAGTGGAACAGATTCTCACAATAATCAAGGGATGAGATTGATCCAAGAAAGAGCATAATCAAATATGATCTCCTGCACAGATTATTAGGTCAACATCCATCAAGGATTTTTCTAAGCCATCAGATGATGATGTTGTTTCTTAGGAAAAGAAGAATATACAGTTTGAATTTGAACTCACTACACAAAAAAATGGTGAAATGACATACAAACCCTAGTAATATCCTAAAAAAATTGAAATGATTCATTGGAATTCAATTAGGGGTACAGTACAATTTGAGTTGCTTCTTGAAGAAGATACAAATGGTATATCAATTAGTAGTTTAGTAATGTGAACTGGTTGGTTTGTGTGTGTGGGAGAATATTGTAATCAATGAGAAAAGTGTGTTATTGCATTAGTGTGTCAAAATGTGAATGTATATTTGAAGTTATTTATAGTTGGGTGTGAGAGTGAATAGAGAGAGAAGTGTAATGTACTGAATTGATGCATTATAGGTTTTGTTGAACCAATTTTATGCATACTTGAAAGTGTAAATCTTTAGAGGTTGTAGCCTCATTGTATTGATTTGTAGCTCAGATTAGGTGATTGGAGTCTCCTTGGAGTTTTAGCTCCTAAAATAGGGTGTTGTAGCATCATTGAAGTTGTAGCTTCTAAAATGGGGAGTTGAAGCTTCCTTAGAGTTGGAGCTCTTAAAATTGTAACTAAACTTCTTTCCTTGTGAGGTTGGATTAGGATAGTAGATCCTAGCAACATTTCTCACCATGGTTTTTCCCATCTTGGGTTTTCCATTTACATATAGTGTTATGTGTTTCTCTTTCATGTGCATGTGGTTGCTAAATTGGTTTACGATTTAATCTACACATTGAGTATTTTAGAAATTAATTTGCTTGAGAGTTTAGGGATTAAAAAATTTAATATATACTGATTCACCCCCTCTTAGTAGATTGTTGTGTTCCAACAGAGGTAGTAGAACCTAGAACTCTATGGATAGAGCCTCTAGCATATGAGATTGATGAGAAAGTAGCTAAGTTCCTCATTGAAATATTGTTAAATAGCCCTAAGGATCCCACTCTACCCTGACATATTACATATGAAGAAAATTCCACCGAACTGCACTTGCAAAATTCATCACCTCAAAGCGATAAAAGGGTAAATAAAAATGTTGAGGCATTTTTCAAAATGCATTCACTTTCTAAGGATGATGTTGAAAGGCTAAGGGAAGTTGTGGAAGAGAACAGGGCCAGATCAGTTGAAGTGCCCTTTGGGCCTAGAAGATCAAGAATAGCACCTTCCATCGCTACCTCTACATTATGTAAAACACTCGCTGCAACCACAATAGTAAAAGGAAAGAAGGTAGAGAACAATATCCCAACAATATTTAATGTAATTGCTTCCTTTGGACCCAACACCAGAGCTTATAAGAAGAGAAATGTACCCCCTACATTGCCCCATCTGCCACCCCTAAAAAAGAATAAAGCAAAAGGAAAATAGAAAATGTAACTTGAGTAATGTTGTACAACAAGATATTGATCTTGTCTTGGAAGAGGAAAGTTATTTGAAAAGGAATAGAAGAAGCAGTGCTTCCACGAGCAATGAAGAAGTAGAGACTAGAGAGAATGTTGAAATCTCATCTGATGAAGAAGAGACGAAAGAAGAAAAGAATGCTTTCACAATTCATGTGCATGAGAAGAATGGTGAAGAAGACACATCAAAACCTATGTAGAACATGCCTAGTTCTCCTTCAGTAAGAGAACACTTATCCTTGAAGTTGGAATCTTTAGTAAATAATATGATAAAATTTGAAGATTTTCTAGCTATTGCTAAGTTGTTTGATGAGGTTAATGAAGAGGATAAAGAAACAATTGTTAATGCTTTCATTCAATATATGGTTATTTTTTATGAGAATATGGAAACTATAAGAAAGAAGGTGAATGACAATGTATGGGGAGATCTAGTACAAAGAAGGCATGAAGTTGTAATTGTTGGTGAAAAAATAAAATTTCATGCCTTTAACACATAAAGATCCTCCTTATCTGAGGAAGATTCTACTACCCTATTAAATGAATGTTCTAAGTTGTCCAAGGTCAAATAGAGAGTCACTCTTCTAATGAATAAAGAAAAATATAGTATTGAAAGGTTGAGGCAAGAGACTCTTGATACAGTAAGGGAAATGGCAAAGAATTATTGGATGAGACTAGTTCTTCATATCATATAACTCAAGCATGAGAGCCTACTAATATCACAAAAGTAAAGGACCATCCTATTTTGGATAAGGTTGGTGATATTCATGCTTATTCAGAGATGTCTACTCCTCTTAATGATATAGAGGATACAACCAGTAAACACACTAAAGATCAGCATAAAAATATTCCAGTAATAATCCAAAAGAACACCACGAGAATACCAGAAAAAATGGAGAAGAAGATAAGAATGAAGATGAAGGAAAAAAAGATGAAAAGAGTAATGATGGAAAAGATGATAAAGACAAGGAAGAAAACAAAGAGAAACCATTAGAAAAATCCTTCGGAGAAGAAGAAGAGGAAAAAAAGAAAGAAGAAAATAAGGATGAAATAGAGTTTGGAAGAAGTAAAAAAGAATCCTCAAATACTAAAGAGTCATCAAAGCCATTTAGAGAATCATCCAAAAATAATCTTAAGGTCCTATTGATAAGGAAAACAAGGATTCATCATGTGCTACCACCTCAGCTGATTAAACTTCCATCACATCTAGGCTATGTGGATTTGAGTAAGATCTCACTAGTTGAAAGAATAGATATTTGTGGTACTTTTTGACTTCGTTACACAGGAAATTGTTGAAACCTATCAAAAAGGGACTAAATTGGTAAATGATGATATTAAGGCTTTGAAAGAGATAGGTCTCAATGCAACAATTGATGATTCCTTAGCCCCTATCTAAAACATAAAGTTCCTAGTTAATTCACTCAAAGAATATACCTCTAGCCTCAAGAAGTAGACTGAAAATGAGGCAGAGTCAAGACTTTTGGAGAAAAGGTTACTAGTACTACACAATAAATGTGCAATCGCACATAGAAATGTGTTGCAATGTCTAAAAGAGGTAAAGGATTGTGAAGAGGAATCCCATATATTGTTTGTGTATTGCATGTAGTGGTTGGATGCCACTCGAGGCATTAAAGACTTAATGGACTCAATAGAGTCTCAACTTCCCAATTCCTCCGGAGCGTACAAAATTGTAGATGACAAAAATTATAGTGCCTTGACTTCTATTGTAGACTTATAGAGAAATTTTTTCACCTTATAGAGGCTGAAAGAAGATGCAATGAGGTAGTTTGGACAACTTGGAGATCTTGTAATGTCCAGATACATTCCTGTATCAAGTGTCTTGGTGGATGTAGAGAAACTAGAAAAGATGAATCTTAATCCATCCACTTTGGAAGGAGAAGAATTCTTAGTAGAACTAGAATCATTGCATAATACACATGCCAGAGTGAAGGGGATCTAGGATGATGGAAAACCTACTTAGGAAGCCATTCTCAAGGAATTAGAGGGCACCACTAGCTCTAGTTAAATGCTTCTTACATTTTTCTTTTGCAAGTTCATCATTGAAATTCCCTTTTTCCTTGATGTCAGAGAGGAGAAGATATTATTGTGGAGAAATTTTGGTTTTGGAGAAGTCTTGTATAGGTTTGTGTACAGTTGAAAGGGGCAGCTCGCATAGCTTGAGTGAAGATAGTTTTTTTTGAAGATCCATTTTTGGAACTTGTTGTCATCAATGACAAAGGGGGAGATTTTTGGAAGAATGAAGAAGAAGCCCTTTGGTGTGTTATCATTGATGCAAACATCGTTTGGTGATAGTTTTTTCCATCTAGTAAACAATGTTTCTATTACTCTAATTTGGTAATTTGGCCTAGAATTTTTCATATTAAAAGATCAACCTATGTGATCTTAATAGGTTATTTATAACTATTAAATACATTTATGGACAAGTATTCAGTGATTTTAGTTGAATGGGCTGAAAGATATAAATGACAGAAGTTTGAAATACATTTTTTGTATCTTTCTCTGGCTGACATGGATAAGTGGTGTGAAGATATGCTCTATGGATGTTAAAGACACCATTCTTGGATTTGAGCTGACCTAGCTTATGTCTTGCATGTTTTCTTTTGAGCATAAAAGAAGTTTTGGTCTGAGTCGACAAGATATTTTAAATCAATTATGTATACATATAATGAGGCTGACCTAATTGATGTATGTACATGTAACAATCTATATATGAAACATTTTTGTATTGAAGATACATAAGTGTGTAATATGCAACAAGTAATAAGTAGTGATGCACAATAGTGTAATATTGTGCACAGTTGTAGGTAGTTGTTGTGAAGCTATAAACCAGTGTAGGATTTTATATTCCAGAGATTAATTGGAACTGAACTCGACACATAGAAGGTGTATTCATTAGTTCATCTTTTGGCAGTGATCTACACTCCATTTTTTGTAATATTTTTAGGCTATGAGACTTTCAAGGACAATGTGTCCTGGTAGTGTGCCCCTATAATATCTTATGACCAATTATAATATATTGTGAGCTAATCCTCACCATGGTTTTTCCCATTTTGGGTTTTCCACATAAAAATATTTGTGTCCATGTGCCATATGGTGTTACAATTCCTTTCATGCCTTTGTTTATAGTTACCGTTAGATATGTTTTAATTACTGAATGGTTAGCAGTTAAATAGTTTATTAGAATATTGATTCACCCCCCCACCCCTCTATATTATGGGTATTCAACACTACCAAGATTTGTACCTTTGAGGACTGGTTTCTTAGAATTCATATGACAACTATTTGTGGCAGAGGAGGCACATTATGAAAACTAGAGGAAAGTTTCATTCTTCCCTTTTCTTAGAATCTTGTAAGATTTTAGCATGAACAAGAAAAGGTAGAAACAATGACATGACAAATAGAAACCTTTCAAAATGGTTCAAGTGCAAGAAAAATTTTTTGAGCCAAAAGGATTTATAAATGAACTCAAAGTAAGAATTAAGAGGACAAACTTCTTCCACCAAACTGATTTTAGAGAAGATGTAATTAGAAATATCCTAGATGAGCAAGAGGTAAATATGAGAAAGGTGAAGTGGACCACCTTTTAGAGGAGTGAAGAAGCAAAGAAGAGGAAGGATTCTTATTACAAGGGAGCATATATTCATGTTGATGAACCTATCCCTAGGATAGAAGCTATGTCAAAAAATATTGATAAGTTTATTGGTGAGGCTCCTCAAATTAAGGAAAGAGAATAAGGGAAGGCCCATGTTTTGGAGGGGAGGCCTACATACTAGCCACCAAAAGGCACACCTTATGTAATAAGATATTTGTCATCAAGGAATAGCCATAGTCCCTATCACAAGTACAGATGACCCCATCTCCTCCAACATAAAATGTAATACACATCTAGAGAGTCATCACCTAAAAGGAGGAGAGTTCAAAAGGTTTCCTTGGTAGATTATCTAGTTGCTCTAGAGGAGGAAGATGGGTATTGTTTGGAAAAAAAAACTATGATTAAAAAATTTAAGGTTGTGTCTGAATTCTTGGTGGGATATCTCAGTTTGTTCCTTCAGTCAATTCAAGATGTAGAACTTGTGAAAGATGTTTTGGTTGTATGCTTAAGGGATGAAAGCAACAAATTAAGTAATAATGAAATGGATTTATTAATTCTAGAAATATTTTAGAATAGAAGTTAATTACTAATTTTATTCAGTTAGGCAACAAGAACTACTACATGAAAAGAGTGATAGGAAGGCGATAGGAATATATCAAGATTTCTCTATTTGTAAAAAATATTTACTTTTATCTAAGAATAGATGATGGTTTTCCTAGCAAAGACAACTGAGAAATATAACTCACTCCACACTTACAAATTAAAAGAACGTGAATAAAAGTAAACATTCCATAGCTAATAAAATTATATTGAATAAACAATCTTTTTATTTCTATTGATTAATAAATGTGACAAGAATTATAACAACAATATAAATCAATCCTTAAATCATCTTATTAATGATATTCAAATCACATGGATAACATGTCAAACTGCAAAAATAAAATACAAAAATAAAAGTTCACCAAGCTTATGTGGAGTGGGCCCTTCCTCCTAACTATGGGGTGAATTGAAAATTCTTATAGTGATATATTAAATCTCAACACTCCAATAGTTTGATGCAAGCCAAAAAGGATTAAGTATTATATTATCTCATCCATAGTTGATCATACACATATATATAGTTTCAGTAATCAATATTGGTTATGTGGCCTATGACGCATAACTCCATATAATTGTTTAAAAAATAACAAAAAGTGAAAAAAAACGAATAGTTGTTTTAATAGTCTTAAACTATTTTAGTCTATGCTTTGGCTACTAGCCATGAATTCAAAATTATCTTCAAGATGGTTTTAACAAGAGGATAACTTTAGGTAGTGAATGAGTTGCGACTATATTCTTATCTTCAACCTCCATGTGTACCTTTACCATGAGATCTAAAAAACTTCATTGTATTTAGTCCAACCTTGTGATTCACCACCAAATATAGATTAATTTCTCCCATGAAGCTAGCAATACAGATTACTTTTTATCCATTCAACATAATAAATAATTCTCAATTCCTCATGGTAATTAATGAAAAAAATACTTAAAAATAATAATTTTAGAAAGAAACATAGGAAGGACATAGGACTCAAACTAGGACTAATTTTCCCTTATCATTTCCCCCAAATTAAAGGATTTGCATGTCCTCATGAAAATATAGGTTACAAACCAGGTTACTCTTAGGAGTCTCTTTGAGAAGAAACTTTTGAATTGTGTAAGTGATCTCTCTACACTAGGTCTTCCTCAATTCTTCTATTCTTTTCTCATGTTCTTGAATAGAGATATGGAGCTCATTGTATTTGGCCACCTAACTAAGCTCTTCTTCTAGTCTACTGATCTTGGCCTTTTGTTGTTGATTGTTGTCATGCAATTCATGTAGATGATGTTGTAACTCCTATTTTTCACCCTTTAGTTGATTGACTAAATATTTGAGGCCTCAAATTTCTTCCTTCTACTTAAAAATCATTTTTTGTTCCAAATTTGATGATCTCTCTTCATATTGACCCTTTGGGCTGGTAGAATCAAGCTCATCAAGACTCACAAAATACCCTTTCTCATCTTGTTGTTTAATTGTCTCTTCTTGGTTTGCATTGAGGGTCCCACATTGGTCTTCAATGTGAGGAAGAATGTGATTGTTTGAGGGTGGTTCCTCATTTGTCTATTCCACATTTACTTGGTATTCCTCATTTATATCTTCTTTCTTAGGGATATCATATGGAATAGAGAAGTCTTTAGGTGCACCTTCTGATGCAAGAATGTCACTTTCGACATGGGATTCTTCATAATTTTCATATGCATGTATAGATACATTTCCATGGTAAGTGGTTTCCATGTACTTATCACAAATAGGGAATTCATTATTCTGCTATTGTTCTTTTTCCTTTTGCCTATTTTGTCTATGTTGTTCTCTACTCACTTTTTTAATTTTTTTTCCTTTATAAGGGTTGTGGCTAAAACTTCTAAATCAGAATTATTCCCATCTTGTTCCTCCCTAGACATTAAACTGGCCACATCTACAAGACCTTTCAACTTTGCATCAGAGTCGACTTCTCTCTTACATTTTTGATGACTCCTTTTTATCATAGTTTTGTGGAGTCACCCCACTAATAGTAGCTTGCTTACTAAGACCAATTCTATCACTCACCCTAGGTGGAGATTTTTTGCTTGATCTATTGGTTGTGTATGTGTAGGGGCATCAAGATGGTTTCCAAAATTTTCAGCAGAAACTAAAATACTTGAATTTCCCTCTTCTTCCACATTATGAACAAAAGTGTCCCAATCTAGAGGAGGCATAATATTTTTTAACACTTCCATTACAATTAATTTAATTAACCATGATGAGAAAGAGAATTATCATTCCCTTCCTAAATTTCATGAAAAACACATTGTAGAGAATGGAAAAGAAAGTATGGCATATGAACCAACACTCCATTATGTAGATGAAACACTAACTAAAAATGGTGAGAAAAACATATACATACCTCCCTTCACAAGTGATGTATTGAATTATAAATTTAGTAACATTATTCCAAGGTTTAGGAAGAGAATCTCATTTTGTACCCTACCCATGCACCATTTCAACCAATTCACCCCTCTGTAGAAAATTCTTGTGTATGGACTTGAGGTTCATTACACAAATAGAGCTAGTGGGAAATAATGATTCACCTATGTACAAAAGTCCAGTGACCTCTGTAATAATTTTAACATCCACTAGAAAGGATATACCTTGTAAGGTATGTTGGAAGTTGAAGATTGCATCAAATGGTTGTCATTGATGTCAACATAGTATTGCATATATGACTAATTTAATGGAAGTTATTTCACATTGAAGTTGACCATTATATGTGTTATGGCATGTTGGTTTTAGGTCTGGTTCCTACCATGTGACAAACTATGATTTGGATATTTCAAGATCTAGGATGACTTGGCGTACATGCAATACTTTATGGATGTTTTTGTCCAACCTAATCAATGTGTAAGATATATATATATATTTATGTGTGTGTGTGTGTGTCTCTCTCTCTGAAAAGAAAAACAAAGGAGAGAGAAATGGATGTGATATGTGAGGTTATAAAAGAAGAACATAAAGTCAAAAAAGTGTGTGGTTGCAACAGATCAAAATAAGCTAATTAGGTGAAGACAAAAGTGTGTAATCAAAGTAGATGTATTGAGCGATTACTGAGCTTCATCTAGAATTGAATTCAACACAAGAAAGGTGTAATTCATCAGTTCACAGTAAGCCATAAATTTTGTATTCTAGTCGTAGCCATCTTCTTCATATCTTTATGGAAGTGAGCCCTTTGGGTTATAGCCTTGTGGACAGTGAGTCTAGAAAATGAGTCCTTATTTCAAGCAGTGAACCTTATCTCAGATAGTGATCCATTTTGTAATCAATTTTGATATTCTCTATAGTGTGATTAAATCCTCACCAAGGTTTTTCCATCATTGTATTTTCCACATAAATATGGTGTTATTGTGTTTGTGCATTTGCATTTGATGGTTAATCACTTAATTAGTTTATTTGTTAGTTTTGGTAATTGAATTTAAGGTTATAATCTATGATAATTGATTCAGCCCCCCACTCTTAGTTGTCCTATCCAGCAATTAGTATCATATTTATTTATGTTGCACATCAAATGGTTGAGAAAAAGGAGGATTTTGACTTGTGTGAGTTGCTGAGAAATCAACTAATGGAAAATATAACTATGAAAAAGAATGACAATTATCCTTTTTACTTTGGAACTTTTTTTATATACTTGATGATGTATTTTATGAATTCATTACCATTGAAAGAAAATGTTGTGTGGAATTCTACTATACTAGTTGGGAAGCAAGTTTATCGATAACTAAAATGTCTAGCAGAAAGGGAAAAGGTTTGCCAAGAGTAGCCACTAATAGTAGCTTGCTTACTAAGACCAATTCTATCACTCACCCTAGGTGTAGATTTTTCTACTTGACTTATTGGTTGTGTATGTGCAGGGGCATCAAGAGGGTTTCCAAAATATTCATCAAAAACTAAAATACTTGAATTTCCCTCTTCTTCCATATTATGAACAAAAGTTTCCCAATCCAGAGGAGGCATAATGTTTTTTAACACTTCCATTGCAATTAATTTAATTAACCACTATGGGAAAGAGAATTATCATGCCCTTCCTAAACTTCATGAAAAATACATTGTAGAGAATGGAAAAGAAATTATGGCACATTAACCAACACTCCATTACGTAGATGAAATATTAACTAAAAATGGTGAGAAAAACATATGCATACCTCCCTTCACAAGTGATGTATTGAATGATAAATTTAGCAACATTATTCTAGGGTTCAGGAAGAGAAGATCATTTTGTACTATGCCCATGCACCATTTCAATCAATTCACCCCTCTATAGAAGATTCTTGTCTATGGGCTTGAGGTTCATTACATGAATAGAGCTAATGGGAAAGAATGATTCACCTGTGTATAGAAGTCCAGTAACCTCTATAATAATTTTATCGTCCACTAGAAAGGATATACCTTATAAGGTGTTTTGTGTTGGTTAGTTTTAAAGAACCAAGTAGATCCCACTAAGCATCTATCAATTTTCCAAATTCAATTCTTGAATACATAGGAGATGACTGGAAAATGAATGAGTGGAAGCTAGGATGCTTCCCTCTTGCAAATTGGGCTCTGTAAGACCTGGGAGGGTGTTCCCACAATGTGTATCTAATAATATTACTACACAATTACACCATGCATTGCACAATTAACTGATACATTATCATTCAAATGCTAAAGAGATGAAATATCTTTAAAGAAACTGGCAATTCCTTTGAAAGATCACACTTGTAAAGTTGAGCATTCATACAACACCAACCACAACAAAGGAAGATCAATTAAAAGATTATTTATGAATTTTTTTTCTCAAATTGGATAACCAGAACCATGGGAAATGCATATAATACCTAAGATCAGTGCCATATCTCTATGCAATGAGTCAAAACACAACAAATTGAACTATAAGGTTATTTTAATCCTAAACATCCATGATCTTCGTGAGATTTCCTTACAATTTTCAAAATCTATGACTACTTATTAGATTCACTAAACAAGTATATGAATTCAAGATTTAATCAAAGTATTTTAACTGATCCATTAAACGAAAGCCTAAATTAAAACACACATCAAAGCACAATGACAATGAAGATTAATGAAAGGATTGTTGATCCAATTTTTATTAATAATTTAGATACAATATAAATCTGGAGAGATGATAGACTCAAGAGATTTGCATTATTGTTTAGATATGCTTAGAAATGATACAATTGATAAAATTCACTTGCTCGACTCAATACTTAAGATACAAACTTCAAATATGTTCTCTCTATATTCACAATTTGTATAATTCGGATCTAGAATTCAACAAGAGACATGTACTAATGGACATGAATTCCCTTTTATAACAACAAGGGAGAAAAACAAGCTTTAGACCAAAAAATACACATGTCACATTTCAATTTGACTGCTACAAAATATATTCCCTTTGTAGTTATATTTACACCTTCAATTGGAGGGAACATATATGAGACAAAATTTACTTCCATTTGTTGAGGAGGATAGATCAACCTTACAAAAGGAAATTTGTTGAAAAGAATAATCTTCTAACCAATGTAGCATATTCATTCCTTTGCGAAAAATGACAAAAATATGCAAAAGATGGAAAAGGTGAATAAACATCCAAATCAACCTTCCAATCATTGATGATCAACATTTACCAGTAGTGTTTTCAATTTGGAGACATATTTTATGCATTGTAATCTCTAAGGCCAGACCTGCACTATACTTGACCAAGTATATGTGTTCTCCATTCATGTGTTCACAAATCTAATTCATCAATAAATATCCTCTTCCACTACTCATATTCTACATCAGATGGCCTTGAAATCAATGATTTCATCCATATTTTTTCTATATGGAGAGTACTTTTCCATTACTGAATTGGATTCCTTATCGAAATCTTCTAGGAAGCTAATGATGAAAGAAATTTTTTCCATGGCATTCTTCAACATATCAATGTCAACCTTCTAGCAAATAAGAGCTACTTGATAAAAAATTGTGGTGTCCATTTGGTCCTTTTATGTTTGTAGGGGTTTCACTTCAACATATGTATGTTGAATATTAGGTAACAATTCCAAATCTGCCTCATCAAACTTGACCTTCAATTCTCTTATTTTCTGCTCTAATGGGGCAACATACCCCTGAAACTTTTGTTCCCTAACCTCACTAACAAATCTATAAGTTGGTACGACCCTTAGATATCTATCCTCTTACTTCTTAGCCCCAATTGCCATGAATTTCAAATTATCAACCCTAGGAATCCATTTATCTAGGATTGGGGTATCCAATTCCTTATCCCTCTGAGATAACCTTATTGCTCCCAGCATTAAAGAATAATTTGAATAAACACTATTCAGTTTACCTTGAATCTTTTTACTTAGATGTTTCAAAATATTATGAAGAATCTTTGAATTGTTCTCATGCATGGTGTTTTGAACTTGTTCAAGGAATCTCTTGTATTATTGAATTTGGAGCAATAATTCCTCCTTGGTAGGCTTAGTTGATGGAGTTTCATTTAATGTACTTGGTTCCTCAACTGTAAGTGGTTCCTAACCCATGTTATATGGAACTATTTCCAAGGCTTTCTTTTCTTGAATAGGAGATTGAGGTTGTGTCATTAGAGATGTGGGTGTAGGGTGACTTTAGCTATTTGGGCCTTGTGCCCTCAATATTTCTATATGTTGCTTGTATGATGCTACTTCAATTTCTAGTACTGCCCCTTTTATTGATTCCCATTATATTCATCAACCAATTTATTATACTTACTCCTATATCTGTCCCTTTCAAGAGTAAGGATCTCTACTATTGCTTTAGCAAATTTTGCAACATTTACTACCATATCAACTACTTCCAAGGCTAGAGTACGGAGACTCTCTTTATAACCAATTATCTGATGAAGTTAGTTGGCTCAGCAAATACTAGCTTTTTAGATCCCAAAGAAAAAGACCAAACTGACAATGCATCTCATTCTTCATTGAATGTTGATCCTTGAAGTACCAATTTTTCCTCTTCTTCATCTTGAAATAGGGGCTTTTCAAACCTCCTTATGGTTTCCAACACCACTGCATCAGCTATGTCCCACTCAGGTAACAACAATACACCACTCTTTTGTACAAGTTCTTTGGCCTCCTTAGTTGTAATGCCTTGGAACTCTGCCCTCATAACTTTCCTTACATTTTCTTAGATAGTACCTTTAGGGAGTTTCGAATGTAAGCTCCTTTCTCTGGCCACATTTTCTGCATATTATGAGGCTTTTTCTCTCCATATAAAATCCTTGAATTCCTTGGTTTCAATAAAATAATCATCTTCCACAAATTCTTTGTAGGCTTCCTGCCTCAAATCATCTGCATTGTTCAGACCACTAAGGTCAGCCTTTCCTAGTCTAAGGCCACTTTCTCTTGAACTTGATTAAACCTCCCTTATGGGAGAAGGCACTCCTTGCTGCATTTCTTCAAGAGCAATAAGAATATAATCCTCCTCTATATCAGGGTAGCCAACTACCCCTTTAGCTTCAATCTATTGCTTTTTAGTAGATGGTTGCTTTAATGGAGAAGGACTTCTAAGGGGTGAATCTGCATCAATCACAAGGAGCATGTATTGGGGGTGATGACACTGATCTCTGAGGAGAATTTTCCCTTGATCCCTCTGATGTAGTAGTGGTTGGAAATGTTTTCTTTTTCTCTACTATCTTCTTCCTAGAATATATCCTTAATTTTCATGGTGGCTGGTAAGAGGGTCTTTCCTCCAATACTACATTGGGATCTTCTTCAACTACCACTAATTTCCCTTTATCTATAACCACATGCTCTTCCCTCAAGATACCAACTATCCTCTCAAAATTTTCCATAACATGCATAATTCTATTGAACTCACCCTTAATATTAGGAATAAGATCATAGTTGGGATTGGATTTTTTAACCTTATCCACCATCTTATTGAAAGCTATATATTTTTATTTCCTCTCCTCTTTTTCTTGGAATTCAAAAACATTCTTGATTACATCCTCAAGATAGTAAAAGTTGTGTACAAAAGAGCCATTTCTATTATTTTCCTTCAATGTAGCAATAAATCCCTTAGGGTCATGGTTTCTTGGCCTCATAGTGCTAAATTTTATGGTGCGAGAAGATGCACCAAGTCTTTCCATCCTCCCTTTACCATTAAAAAATCAACAAATGTTTTCCATTCTGGGAAGAACGGGCCCTTTTTCAGTGTCTCAAGTAGGTGTACCATTTGAGATCATCCTAGTTGCCTCATGATCTCCAGGAATCCAATCCTTAGTGGCACATCTCTTGGCAATACAAATGGATTCACATTTGTCCCATAAACTCTGAAGATTATTATGTTGGGATATGAGATTATATCCCCCCAATTGTGGCCCAAATTCAAATCTACTCTCCTTTCCATAGGCCTCATGAAGTCATGGATCTCCTTGGGAATCCTTGGTGGATTATATATTAGGAACCTCCTAAACTTTGAGGAAAAGTTATTATGGAAAACCACATAATCAAATTTCTAGTCATCTTTGTCAAGAATCTGGGTCCATCATTAGATAGGTAGATCAATGTCATATCCTTTTTAAAATTCTTCTCACCTTTACACAAAAACATATGCATAAAGAGATAATACCACTAGAAATGTACCCAATCCTTTCCTCCTTGCAACTTAACTAAACCCTTGTGGATGCATTCTGAGAGATATGTAGCATAGTCATAGACTACATTGAAGACTAGGTGTTGTAGATGTGTTGCCATATAACTATATGCCCTTGGTAAGGTGTCAGATGGAGTGAAACTAATGATCTGGCATAAGGAATAAACTATTTTCTTGAAGTAGTTAAAAAAATACTTCATAGGAAAGGGTTCTAATTCATCTTTACCAATATTTATTTTTTTCTTGTTCTTTCCAACCCCAGTGATGTTAGTGTGCACAGGTAACATTGTTGTTCTGAGTAACACCCTGGTGTTCTCATATTCCTTTCTAAATACATTCATAATTTCATACCAATGGGAATCATATCCTTTTTCCACTCATGCAGCTGGAAAATATTTGCAATTTCTTCTCTATTGTTTTTCAACATCTCCTTACCATCAAATTCTCTTATTAGTCTAGAGACTAGGTCATATCTCACATCAATTTCCTTCAATAGGTCAACATCCATGTATACATTGGGAACTACCAGCTTTCCCTTATCTAATCTCCAAGGATTGCAAACAGGAACACCAAGATTTATGTTTCTAAACCAATGTTGAAATAACTACCATCTAGTGAAAGGAACTTCAACATCCTTAATAGAACACTACTTGTCCATTAATCCTTCTTTGATTCTAGGGCCATAAAAAAAAATTATTCCCTCAACCTTTTTGTTAGTGGAAGGTTTCAATAGGTCAACTATATATTGGGAGAGCAGTCTGGATGGCATTACAAAGATGGTGGTTTGTGTTTTGGGTGCCATTAGAAATGGGATAAGTTTAGACTAATTTAGGGCTTCGGCACAAAAATATTTAAGACCAAGCTATTAATTCAAACCTAGGGCTTGACTCGAAGGTACAAAATTTAAAAGGTTTGATAGAATTATGACCTCCTAAAGAAAATTCAAACCTCAGTAAAGCAATTAAAATAAATCATGAAAGCCAATTTGAATGAATATAGAGTGAATATTAACCCTAATTCCAAATAATTGAAATAAAGCACATAAAGCTATGTTTATTCTACTTATGGATTTTTATTCATAGGAAACCGTAATGTTGATTATGTTGAACTTTGTAAATGCCTTTTCTCAATCTCCTACGTGCTCCAAATTTTTTCGCAATTCTAATTTATGCAAAAACCAATCATTTACATCTAGTTTGAGTGAAATTGGGTAGCTTTGGATGTCATTTCTACCATTACTACTCGCTTGTGTGAATCAAAATGGCTACCATGTTTGTTCCTTTGGTTTTGAATGTCCACCGCCAATCTCCCCGTGAGATGGCCTTTAAGACAACTCAGATCAAGTCAATGATGTTTGAATTTCCATTGCTATCATGCACCACTCCATTGGCCAATGATATTTTTCCAACTAGACACTAACTTGTCTACCCCTAGTCTCCACCTTCTCTCTTTCCATGCGACTGTAGAATCCACGTGTAGGCAGGTCATTGACACCACAACTTTTATTAAAGCAATACTTTCATCCCACGAGGTGAGTAGGGAATGGCTAAGAATCAATCTCACTATCACATCTTGGTTGTTGATCTGAAAGATTAAGATGCCATGTTCAATAGTGAAGATCAGTCCCCACACCTATGGAGGTACACATGTCAATAGCTTGTTGACCCTGTGGCTTTTATTTAACCATTATTTTAATCATGCGAGGCTGGAAAGGAATAACCAAGATCAATCCTTGAGATTGAATAGTCGATAATATATGCACATGCAACAAATTTAGTTTTAAATACAGGGCCATGAATGGGTTGACGATACTTAACCCTCAAGAAGAAAAAATTAATACATAAGTATTTAAACATGAAATATTTAGCCCGACTATGGAAAAAATAAATTGATAAACTTGCAAATGGTGACCAATAGACTTAGACAAAAGGGGCTAGTGTGAATAATGATTTCAATGGATCGAGTTACAACTAAAGTGACTAGAAACTAGGTACAATAGATCAATAGAGGATTAGAACATTCAAGGCTTATGATTATATGAATTTTGAAAAGAGGGTTTTTAACCAAAACCCTAAACCCTATCCTCAAAGAAAAAAGCTCAAAAACATGACAAGGCAAGACTCACCTCAAATTTTTTTAAAAAAATAGTATCTCTACTAGTGGCTCATGCTCGAGGATGCATACCCCTGGTGGGTATGGCAAGAATCCAAATCTCATGGTGAAGCAAACCAACATAGAGAGAAAAAGAAACCAAGAGCTTGCCCGGAAAAGGCAATCAGACTCAATTGAAAGAAAACACACCAAACCTATGTACACTAATTACAAAAATATACAATTAATGTGGAAGAAAACCTATTTTAGGAGAAATAGGACTTCAAGAATTGTCCATGTACTGGCAGTTCTAGAATTTCACCTATCAAGGATTGCAAGAAATATGAGTCCTCTCCGTGTGTATCTGCAATCAAATATGGCCCAAACCACAGAGGATCAAACTTTTTGTGTTTTCCTTTGTCTTCCATCCTTGCATTCCAAATTAAGACCATGCATCCAACTTCAAATTTTCTTTCAGTGGCCTTCTTATCATACAAGTGTTTGACTTGAAGTTGCAGCTTCTCATTTATTTTATGAGCTTCTCTTCTAGTTTCATCAAGCTTAATTAACTCTTTTGTATCGTGTTGCATCTCATCACATACGCCAGTATCATATTCTTGAACAAACTTGTACATATTTAACAAGTTATTATGAGGTATCCTTGCTTCTACTCCATAAACAAGGTTAAATGGTGATTGTCCAATGACCTTCTTGACTATAGTCGTATCTGCCCACAATGCAAGCTGCAATTTTGAATCCCAAGATTTCTTGTTCTTCATCAAAATCTTGTTGTTGGATTCTACTTGTCCATTACCTTGAGGGTGATAGGGAGATGAGTAGGAGATACATATACCATGCTTATTGCAAAAATCAATAAATTCCTTGGATTTGAAGCACGTAGAATTGTTAGAAATGAATATTTTTGGGACTCTGAATCTAATTAATATATTATTCATCAAAAAATCAATCACCACTTTGCTTGTTTCTTTCCTTGTGGGAATTGATTCTACCCACTTTTTAAAGTAATCTATTGCAACAAGGATCTAGGAGTGTCCCCCACTTGATTTCTCTGATATTTTTCCAATAAAATCAATGTCCCATTATTGAAAAGGATCCTAAACTAAGATTGGCATAAGAGGCAGATTACCTACGAACTTTAATTTACTAGTGAACCTTTGGCATGCATCACATCTCTTAACAAACCTATGAGCATCTTTAAATATAGTTGGCAACCAAAATCTTGCTCTCAGTATCTTGTGAGCAGTTTTTTTCGCCATGTAGTGACCTCCACATGCTCGTTTGTGCATCTCAATTCAAAATTCTTCTACCAAATCTCCATCCACACATCTAAGTAATACCCCTTATGGGCCTCTCCACTAGAGTTCACCATTAATAATGATATATTTGATAGCCTGTAGCTTGATAGTTCTTTCATTATTGGGCATGCCTTTAGGGGATTTTATTGTTTGTAGGTATTCCACAATTCTTCTTTACCATCCATAGGTCTGCATGTCACATATGGGTGCAACATTTTCATGTTCAACTTGATTTATTTTATTGTCTTCCAAATTGGACTCAACCATAAACTTAGCCAAACACTAACCTCTTACCAGTTTTGTAATCTAGATATCAATATTGAACTCTTGGATCCTATTGATCCACTCGCATCTTTGACCTATGGTCTCTTGTTGAGTAAAAATATCTTTAACTAATGCACTTGGAACATATGCTACTAAGTTTCTCCCATCAAATATGTCCTAAATTATTTTATAGCTTTGACCAATGCATAGGTCTGCTTCTTTGTGGCATCATACTTAAGATCAACAACTTGTAAATACTTGCTGAAGAAAGCAATAGGCTACTCAAAGCCTTCATCATTCTTCTATAATAACACTCCTACCATAGTATGGAAAGAAGCAAAAGTGAATAGTTGAAATGAATTTGAATAGTCAAGGGATTTGAGCACAGGTGCCTCTTTAATGAAATCCTTTATAGCTTGAAAGGCTTTGGTAGGCTCTTGTGTCCATGCCACCTTTTCTCCTTTCTTCAAAATTTTAGAGATAGGACTAACAATTTCAACAAAGTTTGTGACAAACCTTCTCACAAAATTAATTTTCCCAAAAAATGATTGAATCTCTTTTGCATTTCTAGGTTGTGGGATTTTATCTATAGTTGCTACACATTTAGGATCAATCCTAGCCCCTTCTTTAGAAACAGTGTGTCCCAAAAACTTACCTTCCTTAACCCCAAAAGCACATTTCTTAGGATTCAAAGTGATGGAGTCCCTAAATTTTTTTGACCTTTTGAGGTTCCTTTGTGCTCGGTAATGGCATATCACATGTTTCCCATAGGTAGGATTTAGGGTTTTACCTTTGTAACCTTGTTTTCAAATGCTTTACTTTTAAGCCTTGGGCGTTTTAATCTTAGGTTGACCTGTTCTACCCAGTTGTCAGTTATTTAAGTTATCATTTGAGCCATCAAAGTGTGTTCCTTTATTGGTCCCCTTGTCTAAGCTATTCGGTCACCTTTAATCATGAAGTGTTTTAATTTTCCTAGTGTCCTAGGCTTTAATATTTCGCTCCTAAATGACTTAGATCTAAGTCATCTATCCTCAAGGGTTAAAGTATTGTTGGCCTAATCATGGCCCCCTTTTATGACTAACTTTTTCATATGTGTAGGATTAAAGATCATCTAATCATGGAAATCAATCTGAGATGCTCCCCGCTAGCTCACATCTCCCAAATGATGGCTCTTTAACTACTGCATGGTCTATGAGATGGTGACATGTGTTTGATCGCGGGTGTAGACCCAACCATCACTTTTCATTATGACACTTAAGTTTTATGATCAACGGTGATTATTAAGAGGGAAGAGTTGATCACTACTATTCCCCTCCATCTTGTAGAGTTTATATGCAAGCTTGTTAAAGGCTGCGAGGATCGTGAGAAGTCGCCACATATGTCTTACGGCCACTGGTAGGTGGAGCCCAAAAATACATGAAGAAGGATCTTGTTAGTGTATGCAACCTAAAATGGTCACCTAGACTTTGGGCCCCATTTATTTAATTTGTCAACATCAACTTTCTGAATCAATGATTGTCGCATTTTCAAATCAATTTTCTTAATCAATTCATAACTATTTCAAATGTTTCAATTTTCCCTAAGGTTTGAATGCTTCATTAATTTTATTTAATCAAAAGAAATAAATCCCTTTTAATAAATAAAATAATGTTTAATTGAAGTTAATATTACTTAAATAAAATGATGCTATTTAATTAAATCTATTTTAATTAAATTATTTTATTTTATTTTATTAATATTCATTTCTAAATTACATAATCTTATTTTATTTTATTAAAAGAGATTATCATCTAAATTAAATAAAATAAAATGAAATATCCTCTCAAGACCGTGAGAAAAAAAAAAAAAGAAACCAAATCGGGCTAAAAGGGAAATAACCAAAAAAAGAATTCCAATCAAGATTTGTTTTATTTTTTCTATTTATCCTGCACATTGCTTCTGAATTTGCCTTCAATTCCACTGTTGCCTATAAAATGAGCCCTCTCATTCTCATTTCAAAAAGAATCACGAATTTTTACATCAGACTTATGCTACAAATTTTCTTGAATTTTATCATTTGAGATTACACATTAGTTTGATTTTATAAACATCTTAGTTTTAGAGCATATAGTTTAATATTACATTTTAGCTTAATCTTCATAGTAGATTAATTTGCAAAATAATTCATTTATGGCATTGCATGTAGATCAATTTTTATTTCAATAAATTAGTTTTGTTTATTGCATTTTACAGTCATTTAGATTAGTTTTCATTATTGCATTGCAAGAACATGATTCATGGAGATTGGCATTCTTGCTTCTCCTCTTTGAATCTCTCGTTCCGAGATTGTATTTGCAGGGGTAACAGGGTTAATCTGAGGGCCACAATATCAATCCCTGCTCTTCTCGGATAGAGAGCTGTGAATTGATTTGCAATGACTTATTATTGAGTATCCTTACATGCAAGGATTCACAGAAGTATAACATATTTTCAGTTATACATTTTGGCGCCCACCGTTATATCTTTTTATTCTAGTTTTTTTTTTTTGGTCATATCAACGGGGTTTTTCATCATTTTTTTAAGAAATTTCGACTTTGATCTCTCAAATAGTGCATGCTAGTGCAAAACGGACTCCATAGATGTGCTCAGAAGGCCCAAAAACCCCTATTTTCATATAAAATATGATAGGGTTTGCTGAAAATTAATTTTTTAGTGTTTTGAAAAATTTCAAAACAATTGCCAGAAAAAATCCGTACGGATCCGTACGGACACATCAATTTATGTACCATTTTGATTTCTGTGCTACCTCGATTTTTGTGCATGAAGGTTCAGTTAAATATTTTATTAATTTTTTTTCATTTTTAAATTAATAAAAATTTTGGTTTAAAGCCTAAATGAGCATATTTAGTAAAATGGTCATATCTTGAGCATATGGTCTCCGTTTTTTGAAAACGAGATATCATCGGAAAACTGCTTCCGACGCCATTCCAATGGTATTGGTATTTTTTTTTTCTGATTATGCCATTTTGATACATTTTTCGCCTGTCAAAGCCAGAAGTTGTTGTTTTCACTCCGAAAGACGTAACTTTTGCATCCTGGCTCTGTTTTTCGAAAACAAATAGGCATTGGAAAGCTGGTTCTGCCCTCTTCTCAGATATCAGACCTATTTTTTGCAAAAAAATTACCAGGTATCTGATTTATTTGTCAGAACTCAGCCTTTATCTTTTGAGTTATTTTCTTGGGAAACGTGCAATCAGGATTTTTTTTTAGATCCAAGAGGAATTTTTTTTTTTTAATTTAGATTAGATTTTTAATTTTATTAATTTAGATTAGTTTTGTTTTAAATTTTTAGTTTAGTATTAGATTAATTTAGTTTAATTTTAGTTTTGTTAACTAATTCTTCTTTTAGATTAAATTAATTAGATTGGAATTAGGATTTTTACCTAACTTTTCGACAAGACCTAAACTCAGTCTTCCAAGTCTTCCAATTTTTTTTTCACAGCATAACAGTTTCTGCAGGACGCCAGTCAGAGAACTTGAAACACACTAACAGTTTGATTGCAGGACGTGTGACAAATATTTGAAAACAAACACTTACGCTTGTCAAAGATCTTATTTAAAAAAAATATTGTGTTTGTTTTCCTGCTTTTCAATTCACATAGTCTAATTAGGGTTTCGTTAAAATTCTTAGGAGTTTTGATAGTGAGTAGGGAATTTGGCTCTTTGTTATATGGAGGTGATGACCATGGAAAAATCCAAGCTCCTGATGATCTTACTAATATGACGAACTCTTAGGGAGCGGAGCAAGGTAGTGAATTTTTAGCACTTTCACTCGTCAGGGGATTATGCTCTTCTCTCATTGAGAGAATCAGAAACCCAAAAGTGTGTGGATTTGGTGAAGTGAAACTAGCTCGGTGATTAAGGTTGTTTAGCGTGTTTGGGTAAAGAGACGGGATAGAGAAGTATGCTCTTCTCCTTTTGGGAGAATCAGAAAATCAGAAACCCGAATCCGAGCCATGTCCAATGTCACCTTTAGAGGGCCTGCCGGAAGTTGAACCTCCAGGAACGACCCAAGTGAGTACACACCTATTGCCGGTGATTCCACCTCACTATAATAAAGAATGTCTTGTTGAGTATAAAGACTCCAAGACCATAGTAACTTCTTTTCCATGACTTGGACGATCATCATGGAAAAGCTCTGTTTATTGCACTGAGCGGCGCCGCTCTGAGCCCTGCTTGCGGGGGTGTGTGATTTTCAGGTGTTGGTGTGGCCGCGGAGGCCCCGACGATCGCGAAGCACCGTTATTGTGAATGGAAGCTAAGTAAAAACCTCTTAGTTAGTTGCCTACCCTACCACCTCCCGAAGGAGTCATAATCTTTACAAGGAGGGGGAAAAATCTTCCCGTGATGTTGATCATACACGATTCCCATCATAGGCATACACCGACGCTTTGGAGGCGGTTAAGTACACCGCCCCTCGCCATAAGGGTAACTTTGAACATACATCAAGCAGTCTTGGAACACTAAAACATCGGCTCTCTAGGGTGACATCGGTCGCGGTGAGGTGCACGATGATAAGCAATGGGGAAAAAGGTTTTGGCTTCACCATTTCTTTGGTAGGATAGCTGCTGTGTTTGTTTTTGAGTCTTAAACATTGTCCAAACATCTTCAAACAAGACTCGGCTACCATCGCTTCTTTGTCCTTTGATAGATCTCATATCGACTACTTTTGTATCACAACTTGTCTGATTGAAATCTATGTGCTTGATCAAAATCTATTGATATACTTGCTTGATCTTTGAAAACAAACAACAAACTAAAATACTGAGTTCTTTAATTAGGTGACTTGTCCCAGTTTTAGAGACCTATTTTGTATTTAGGGTTTATGTGTCCTTGACCTTTTGAATTAGTGACCCTTGATCTCATAAGCGATTTTGCTTGAGATTGGCAAATTAGGAATTGTTCCTGTCAAATAGATAAATTTTTAGACTCTTTGATAACACACTTGGAGAGTGTTAGTAGTCTCCTTGTCCACCCATTTTCATACAATTCAAACTCAGTACACTTTGTGTAAGTCATCCTCCTGATCCATATGTGCTAGGGTGTTCACCCAAGAATTGAGCACCTCTGTGGCAGTGTTGGTTTACACCTATTTGCAATAGTTCTATTTCACCATCTCTCTTGGACAAGAGAAAACTTTTACTATCCTAGTCTGGTATTGACGTTTCTTAGAATTGTCTGTTTACTTGAACTCTCCCTTTCATGTCAGTCACAACAAGATATCAAGTGAGCCAAGGAAAGCGACCTCAGATAGTCTTTAACCAACTACCCCCAGTTCAGACTCGTCAAAAGAGAAAGGAAAAGGAACCAATATTTGACCAGTCACCTAGGAGTCAGTCTGAAACCTATTTTGACCTAAAGAGCCATTTTAGTGACTTGAGTACCCCCTCAGCACCTTCCCACTCAGGTATGGATATGAGTTATACTGTCACTCGGCGGGAGAGGGAAGCCATGGATCAAAATCTTGATGATATCTATGAACAACACATAAACAACATGATATTTGGAAATTCTTCTCATGATGATCAACCTAGTTCACCCCTCATTAATGCAAGATATTTGGATGCCCATCAACGGGATGAAAGGTATAAGAGACGAGCTCACCAAGAACAATGGTCACAACACGAAGACCAAGACAATGAACCTCGTGATGCTCATGTCAATACAACGTATACCAATGACTTGTTCAAATAGTCTAGACCAAGCTCACCACTTCAACATACCTCAAGGTTCACAAGTGATAGGCTCAAAAGAATTGAATGCGAAAAGAAAGCTTTTCTAGATGAACAAGCTGCAAAGCAAGAAAAGTTTAGACAACTTGAGGAAGAGAGCCAAGCTTTATTGGAAGTACAAAGGAAACTCGCTCAAGAGGAGCAAGATAGGTAGTTAGCCCACCAATTAAACAAACAATACAATACAAGGGGTGCTAACAGTGGACATAATTCTCCTCCCTCCACCCCTTCCAGAACACCAAGAAGTAGAAGGCTGTCAAGGACCCCTTCTAGATCTCCTAGTCCTAGAGGAAGAAGGGCCTCTCAGTATGCTCACTATAGGAGGAAAACTCCTCCCAGAAATTCAAGACCACACTCCCAACATGTACATCCCGGTTCCCAACATGGAGGTGGTAGCTCACATTATGATTTTGATACTCAAGACTTCATGCGAATACAACAAGAGCCTATCTTCCAACAGTATGTGGAGAGGTATTTGGAACAAAACAAAGATAAATTATTGGAAATTCTAATCAACAAGGGTGCCAGAGTCCCTTATAATTTTAATGTGGACAACAAAATACAAAAGCAAAATCCCTCTCAAGAGGAAGAAATCCGCCAAATGAAGCAAATGATGGAGAAAATGATGCAACCTAAGAGCTCATTCTCACTAGACTCAATTTTTCCTAATCCATTCGACAAGAGTGTGAGTATGAAAGATTTTCCAAAGAGGGTGGAATTCCCACAATACGATAAATATGATGGCAGTGGTGATCCACACGACCATGTGCGTCAGTTCTATACTATGAGCTTTGAATTCCATCAGGATGACTCCTATTTGATGAGGTTGTTCCCTAAGAGTCTTAAAGGACAAGCAATGGAATGGTTTACCAATATCACTCCTCCTGTCAAGACTTTTAGAGAACTTGTTCATAGATTCGTTCAACACTTCACATATAATCTGTCAAGATCTGTTACTATGTTGGACCTATGCAACTTGAAACAAAATCAGGGGGAACCCTTTGTTACCTTCTTGCAAAGGTGGAGGATACAATGCTCTCGGTATCCTAGGACAATCCATGAGGATGAAAAGATTGACATACTTGTTAGTAATTTGGTGCCTGAAATGAGACATGAGATCAAAAAGATAGTCTTCACTTCCTTTGATACCATGATTGAAACTGCATGCCGCATTGAGGATGTTCTAAAAGAACAAGGCATTTTGACCAGACATAACAATAATACCAAAAATGGTCAACACAACAATAAGGATAAAGGGAAGAACAACAATTGGAACAAAAACAAACAAGTTGTTAATGATGGAGTTGTGGATTCTTCCCAATCAAGAGATCAAATTGTTCTTAATTTGACTAAGGTTGTGCAAGCAATGAAGCTTAATGCACCTCCACAACAAGAAAGTAAATCAAGATATCAGGAGAGCCCCAAAAACTAGAAGCGGCAATTTACCAAATTGGGTGACTCATATGAGGATATTCTCAAAACTCTCATTGCTAACAACTTGGCACATCCTCAGGATCCTACAAAATTTCACATTCCAAATCCTAAGCCACATTGGTTGGATGACAAGGCATTCTGTAAATTTCATAATGGCCCTGGCCATACTGTTGAAAACTGTTGGAGATTAAAACATATTGTCCAAGATTTTATAGAAAGTGGAAAGCTTCAAGTTGATGGCCTAAATATCAATGCTGATCATAAGGCTTTTAAGGAACCTTTGCCTAATTACAACAAGGGGGAAACCTCTAAATCACAGAATGGCAAAGCTGCAATCAACTACACCTATACAGCGGCAGAAAATGTGATAAACATGCTTGTGGAGCTAAGTGTTAATATGATAAGGAGTAAGGACCCGCATGGTTATGACTCTCCCCCTATTTTTGACAACCAACCTGTTGTGGTGCTGAGAGGTCCTCATTCTAGGTTATCTTCCCAAGCCCTTAATGCTGTTACCAGGAGTCAAGCCCCTATTATTCTCAGAGGGCCTAGTTCAAGTCCATCCAACAAATCTAAGCAAGTGGCATCCAAGAATGTCACTATAAAGTCCACCACTGCTCTCAAACCAAACTACAATCTTGTAGATCAGTTACAGAAAACTCCAGCACAGATCTCAATCTTAGAGCTTCTAGAGTTGTCCCTTAGACATAAGCAGATCCTTGAGGACGCTTTGCGCACAACAAATGTCCCCAACAACATTGATATAGACCAATTCCAAGGCATGGTGAATCACATTACTAGCCCACATTACCTCTCTTTCTCTGAAGATGATGACAAATCCCTAAGCCATCCACACAATCTTACCCTTCACATTGAAGTCATGATTCATAAAACTCGTGTCAGGCGCGTGTTGATTGATGGGGGTGCTGGGTTAAATATCTGTACTTTGAATTTGTTAAAAACTTTGGGCTATTCAGAGCAAGTGATCGACACTAGAAAGAAGATCACCATAAAGGCCTATGATGAGGCAGAACGAAGTTCTAAGGGGTTGGTTGTCCTTCTTGTCAGGATTGGCCCAGTTGAAAAAGATATCTTGTTTCAAATTGTTGATACTGGACCCCTTGCATATAACATTTTACTGGGTAGACCATGGATTCATGATATGCAGGCAGTGTCGTCTACCTACCACCAGTGTGTTAAGTTCCCCTACAATGGAACAAAAATTTGCATACCAGGGGATAACACCTTATCAATTAACTCAATCTCAGCTAATGTTCATGTCCCTCTTAACCGAGCAGCAGAGGATTATGAAACAACTTTAGCAGACTGTCAAAAAAAATTTAAGTCAGTAGACCTTGGCATGGGGGGTATCAACTTGACTCTTTTGCAAAGATGCCTGTTTCCCCTCGGACATATGGAAAGCCTTCACAGGAGATGAAACCATCATCTTTAGCAATGACACTATTTGACAAGTTTGTTGAATCCTCAGTACCAATACAAGATGAAAAAGAGGAAGTAGCTATTCGAGATTGGATATACAAAGAGGAGAAATACCAACACAATGAAAATTTCTCCCCCTCTCCTAATTCCTATGGGAGAGGATATACTTTTGTCAAGAAGATGGGTTATCCAGGATATGGCCCTCTTAGTCACAAGTTAGATGCTAGAGCCGAACCACTCAATCATGATCTTTTTGCACGTAAGTCTAAGAAACCGGTTGGCCTAGGCTTTATGAACAACAATAAATGCACTGTCCCCATTTCTGATAGGCGGGATAGTAAAGATGACACAAAATATGTACCAGATTTGACCAATCAACAAGACATAACAGATGATTGGGTACCTTCAACAAATCTCCTTTGGGAAGATTCAAGAGATTTAATAATTGATAGTCCTCCTATCTCATTTGCAATAGATAGTGACTATATGAATGCAAGATTGACTACAGATAGTGTCTCCATCCTAGCTGCAACGGATGGTGATAATTCAGATAATTTTGTGATTGAGCAAATTGCTAGAGGAGAAGAGCATCTTCCAAATCTTGAGGCTTCTACATCATGAGGCTCCAACAATAATTCAGAAATAGAATCTCATGAGTTTGAATGGGATTCACTCTCAGATGCAACAGTTGACTTGGATATGGATGTTGTCCACGCTTATAGTTCTCAACTTGATGTAACTGACGAGTCATGTATTAGATTAGAAGATTGGAACCCACATGTCACATTAGTAGACAATTCTTCGCTTGCTAGGATAAATTCTGATTTAGACACTTTAGAGGGAAACTTGACAAATTCCAATTCTACAGTCACCAGAGATGACACCACCTATATCCTTAACCTTGAACCGGTCATCAACCTACCCCTTGTTCACCCCAACCTTATTGATTGGTCTCAACGGTACCAAGAGCCTCAAATCTTGACATTTCACAATGACTATGAGATCACCTGCTATCTAAATGCCATTGAACCTGTAGTCTCTTCCACCAGTGAACCGGCTACCAGTATGACAGAACCTGACATCAAGTACCTTAGTCACAAGATAAAAAGAAAAGAAAAAAAGAATAAGAGTTCGATGGCTTAAACCACCATGTGGCGGTGCCCAACCGGGTAAAAAGTAAAAATAAAGCATTTATCCAAAGGTAAAACTCCCGAAAATCTAAGTGGATGAAGTACTTGATAGTCTCCCAAGCTATTTCCGTGACGTATCATCGGGTGATACGGAAACCTACAGAAGCTGTTAATTTGGGCATAGAGGAAGTTCCAAAAATTGTACACTTGGCTAAATCTTTATCACCTGAAGAAAAGAAAGCCTATACTGAGTTCCTCCAAAAGAAGGAAATTAAATTTGCATGGACATACTCAGACATGCCAGGGTTGGACACTAATCTCATTATGCATCATTTGTCCATAGCTCCAGGTGTGAAACCAGTCAAACAAAAGTTGAGAAAAATGCACCCTCATATAGCTCTTTTAGTGAAAGCTGAATTAGAAAAGCTCCTTGGTGTAGGATTCATTAGAGCCATAGACTATGCTGACTGGATTTCCAACATTGTACCTATTTCTAAACATGATAAAACCATTCTAATCACATGCATTCTTGTGGAGATCTTAACGCAGCATGCCCAAAGGATTTTCCACTTCCTAACATAGACATGATAGTGGACATGATGGATATGAGATCTACTTTGGGATGGATGGCTTTTATGGGTATAATCGACAAGATAGCCCCGAGATCAAGAAAAGACTGCATTCACATGTGCCTCGGGTACTTATTGTTGGAATTTCATGCCCTTTGGATTGAAAAATGTAGGAGCTACTTACCAAAGAGCTATGCCAACCATCTTCCATGACATGATGCATAAGAATATGGAAGATTATGTGGATGACACCTTGGCCAAGTCTAAGAGAAGAGGAGCACATTTGGCTGATTTAGAAGTGATTCTAGATCGCATGGAACAATTTCAACTAAGATTAAACCCAAAAAAGTGTGCATTTGGTGTTACTTCTGGCAAATTATTAGGATTCATCATTTCAGCTAAAGGAATAGAAGTGGACCCTGAAAAGGTTCAAGCCATTATAAACATGCCACCTCCAAAAATGTCAAATAAATGAGGAGTCTTCAAGGGCTTCTTCAATCCATAAGGAGGTTTATTTCACAATTGGCAGATAGAGCACAACCTTTCAACAAAAATTTGCATAAAGGTGTTCAATGTGTCTGGAATGAGGATTGCCAAAAGAGCATGGATCAAATTAAAGAATACTTGGCAAATCCTCCCATTTTAATGCCTCCCATTCTAGGAAAACCTCTCATTTTATATGTCTTAGCTACTGAATCTTCACTGGGGGCATTGTTGGCTCAATTAGATGAACAAGGGAAAGAAAGGGCCATATATTATATTAGTCGCACTTTTGTTTTTTATGAGGTTAATTATACTAGTATTGAAAAAGCTTGCCTCACAGTAGTGTTTGCTTCTCAAAAATTGCGACACTATATGCTCGCGCACACCATACACCTCATAGCAAAAATTGATCCTCTCAAATACTTGCCCGGTAAAGCTGCTCTCACGGGTAGACTTGCTAAATGGATGATGATTCTTTCTGAATTTGACATAGAGTATATTGAGCGCAAAGCAATCAAAGGCCAAGCTATTGCAGATCAACTGGCTAATTTCCCTATTTAAGATAATATGCCCATTCAAGTCAATTTTCTAGATGAGCATCTTATGTACATGACTGAAAGATCCTGGAAACTATTCTTTGATGGTTCTTGCATGCAAAATGGTTCTCGAGCTGGTGTGTTGTTTGTTTCTCCTCATGGGTATACTATTCCTAAATCTTACAAGTTACTCTTTCCATGCACAAACAACATATAGCCGAGTATGAGGCTTTGACAAATGGACTAAAAATGGCCACAGAGTGGAATATCGTAACTACATATCTATGGGATTCTCAACATCATCAACCAAGTCAATGAACAATACCAAACAAAGATGACAAAGTTGGTACCTTACAAAAAATGGTTGATTCATTAAGACGGTATTTTACTTTTTGTCCCTTTCAAAGAAATCCTTAGGGTCGGTGAACAAAGTGCTTGATATGGCCACCCTTGCTTCAATTTCTTCGCTAGGAGGAACATGAGTCCAGATATGAATTCTCGGTGGAAGAGCTACTATATCCCATATTTGACTCACCGAAGCCATGTCATTTGTACCCTTGTCAATCATGAATCTTCCCTATGGTGTTATTTACTCATATCTTCAAGGATGGTACCATCCCCTCGATGTACATTTAACTGATCCGAAAGAAGAAACCCTATCTGCAACGCCTCTCGCCATTCCCTCATCTCTAGTGATTTGTATAGGAGGGGTCTAGATGGAACACTTCTTAGGTGCTTAGAAAAGGAGGAATCTGATCAAGCGCTAGTTGACATCCACGAGGGCATATGTGGAGGACATTCTAATGGTCTTTCCATGGCTAGAAGGTTGCTTAGGGCAGGGTACTATTGGCCTACGATGCAGATAGATGCAGTAGCATTTGCTAAGTCTTGTGAAAAATGTCAGAAACATGGACACCTGATACATGCTCTAGGTAGGGAGCTAATTCCTTCTATATCTCACTAGCCATTTCAGCGATGGGCCTTTGACCTTGTTGGGCAGATTCATCCCAACTCATCAGGTGGGCATAAGTTCATTATCACTGCTACTGACTACTTCACAAAATGGGTGGAGGCTGTTCCACTTTCTATTGCCTCAGGCAAGACAATGTCTTTATTTATTTTAAACCATATCATCTGTCGATATGGAGTGCCATCTGAGATCATCACTGACAATGGAGGTCAGTTCAAAAATAAGGACCTTAAAGAACTCTACCAAAGATTCAAGATAAAGCAACATTGGTCCTCCATTTACTTCCCACAACGAAATGGTCAGGCAGAGGCTTCAAACAAAACCATTATCAAGATTTTGCACATAACAGTTCATAAGAATGGTAGAGACTGGCACCTACAGATAAATCTGGCCCTGTGGACCTATAGAACGAGTATTCGTACTCCAACTGGGGCTACTCCTTTTGCCCTCACATACGGGGCTGAAGCAGTGTTACCTTTAGAGGTTGAGATTCCATCACTTCGGGTCTCTCTCAAAGGTCTAGTTACAGATAAAGACTATCGCGCCATGAGATTGCAAGAATTGTAACTTCTTGATGAGAAGCGTAAAGCATCATTTGACCATATGAGGGTCTATCAAAAGCGGATGTCCAAAGCCTTCAACAAAAAGGTTCACCTTAGAGACTTCCAAGTAGGAAATCTTGTCCTGTGAGAGAATCCTAAGAACCAACAGAATCAAGAATAGAAGGGAAAATTCGAACCTAATTGGCTTGGACCGTACATCATCACAGCAGCTTTTGGCACAGGTGCCTCTCTACTATCTACTGAAGAGGGGGAGCAGCTCCCTGAGCCTATCAATGTTTTGCACCTGAAGAAGTTCTATCCTTGATGCCCGTTCTGTCTGGGGGCATCCTTTGTATATAATTATGACCCTGAGAAAAGTTCCAAAAAAATTGATATATGATACTGAAAAAATTACAAAAAAAAAAAATTGATATATTGTCAAAAAATCCAAAAAAATTCAAATATGATGCTGAAAAAATACAAAAAAAGAAAAGAAAAAGAAAAGAAAAAAGTGCCTTGGTGAAAACCTGGAAACAGGCGCCTTGGTAGCAAAAATACAAAAAAAATAAAAATATAAAAAGTCCTAAAAAAAATTCTTCCAAGTGGTGAAAACCTGGAAACAGGCGCTACTTGAGGCCTTTGCATCCCTATTTATTAGCATGCATCCTCGACACTTAGCCTTTCTCCATCATGCCTTGTCCTTATTGCCTTGGTTTGGAATTGGTCTTTGTCTTTGTCTAGGGGCATCACTGTGTTAGCTTTGGTCTCTTGGATATGCTTGTCTTTAGGACACCTCACAAACGGTGTTTTTCAACACTAACCCAACTGTGTTTTTCAACACAACCCCTGACATCGTGTGTTTTTCAACACTTATCGTTTGGTCTTATCCAGTTCGGTCATGTGATCTTACCTACTTGCATGCATTTGATCCTTATCCTCGGAACTCAGTATCAGTTTACACACTTAAATTTTTTTTAATTGCAACACTTAATGCTTCAGATATGCCATGATCTTTTCTTTGTGTGCTGACTGATATTGATCTTCGTTGAGTGTCCTTGTCTAATAAGTCTCTCTATGATGCATAGCTAGAGGACTTGGGGCATGGGGCATGTTTTTATTGGCTTTCTGCTTGTGGGTGTTGTCTTGAACCTCTTCAGTGTCTCTTGTTGTCTCCTTGACACACTTAAGAGATTTATGGCATCATCCTTAAATGTTTTTGCACAACCATTCTCATGGTAATCCTGGCGTTTATGTCTTGATGCGAGCGTGGTTTTGCTACATTAAATTGGGTAAGCTAACATTTTAGTCATCTTGACCTTCATTTCTTTGATGCTCATGTTAGAATCTTTCCACATTCCAAGCTGATATAAATAACATTCATATCTTCATAGTTACGTTTGTGACTAGTGATGATTGTGTGATTGTCCGATGTCTGGTAATAATGGCCCAATGATGAAAATAAGTTCTCTTACATTCTCTAATGAATGATGAACACACAAAAACCTATGTTACCCTATTGCAAGTACACCTTTGCATTTTCATGTAGCTTGCATTATTTAGACTTCATGTTAATTTGCACTTTTAGGCTATATTATGGGTTTGAGAGGGTTTCCTTCATCTTTCTTGGGGATTTTTCATCAACTGTGATCACGTTCTTCATTTCCTTATCTTCTTTCATGATCTCAATCGAAATTCCCCATCTTAAACAGTTGATTGATTTTGATGCATCCTCTTTATTGAGGCAGATTCTCTTCCTTCTCTCCATTTCTTTCCATTTCTTCCAAACTTCTATCTTCCATTCAATTTCACCCCACTTCTTTTCTTCTAATTCAACCTTAGGGCATAATTTTCTTGCTGATCTACCTGGGTTATGTGATTCTTATATTTTTCATCTTACATCAAGAACCTTATCTTTTGTTTGATTTGATCAAATTTTCAATTTATTATTCCTCCTCTATCTCATTTCGATTTCGATCACGAGGGGGCAGTACCTATCAAACTTCAATCCTTGATTCAACTTTATCAATTTATCAATTGCTTCTCTTGGGGAAACCTTGCTTGAGATTCTTATCTCTCACTTTGGATGTGATCCCAAATCGACCTCATGTTCAAAGGCCTTTTGTTTATGTTTGTCCAGATGTGATCTCGAGTCAACCTCACATCTAAGTTGTTTTGTGATCCCAAATTGATCTCACATTGCAACTTCATTCTTTGACTACATGTGATCCCGAGTCGACCTCACATTAGTCAAAGAGGGGCAAATGTATGCAACCTAAAATGGTCACCTAGACTTTGGGCCACCTAGACTTTGGGCCCCATTTATTTAATTTGTCAACATCAACTTTCTGAATCAATGATTGTCGCATTTTCAAATCAAATTTCTTAATCAATTCATAACTATTTCAAATGTTTCAATTTTCCCTAAGGTTTGAATGCTTCATTAATTTTATTTAATCAAAAGAAATAAATCCTTTTTAATAAATAAAATAATGTTATTTAATTGAAGTTAATATTACTTAAATAAAATGATGCTATTTAATTAAATCTATTTTTAATTAAATAATTTTATTTTATTTTATTAATATTCATTTCTAAATTACATAATCTTATTTTATTTTATTAAAAGAGATATTATCTTAAATTAAATAAAATAAATGAAATATCCTCTCAAGAATATCCTATGATGAAAAAAAGGAAACAAATCAGTTAAAAGGGAAATAAACTAAAAAAAGAATTCCAATCAAGATTTGTTTCTATTTTTCTATTTATCCCACATTGCTTCTAAATTTTCCTTCAATTCCACTTTTGCCTATAAAATGAGCCCTCTCATTCTCATTTCAAAAAGAATCACGAATTTTTACATCATACTTATGCTACAAATTTTCTTGAATTTTATCATTTGAGATTACACATTAGTTTGATTTTATAAACATCTTAGTTTTAGAGCATATAGTTTAATATTACATTTTAGCTTAATCTTCATAGTAGATTAATTTGCAAAATAATTCATTTATGGCATTGCATGTAGATCAATTTTCATTTCAATAAATTAGTTTGTTTATTGCATTTTACAGTCATTTAGATTAGTTTTCATTGTTGCATTGCAAGAACAGGATTCATGGAGATTGGCATTCTTGCTTCTCCTCTTTGAATCTCTCATTCCGAGACTGTATTTGCAGGGGTAACTGGGTCAATCTGAGGGCCACAATATCAATCCCTGCTCTTCTCAGATAGAGAGCTGTGAATTGATTTGCAAGGACTCATTATTCAGTATCCTTGCATGCAAGGATTCACAGAAGTATAACATATTTTCAGTTATACAGTTAACACATCTTTATTGGCTAGTTCTTCGGGATGGAACACCAATTGAATTCAAATGTAATTGACACAATCTAAGTCATCCAAGGTGGCCATCTCAGTGGGAGATCAATGGTGTATATTCAAAACTGTGAGTACACCCATTGTAAATTTTTTGCTTCGTGCGAGTGAGCAGTAATGGCGGAGGTGACTTCTAAATCTACTCAATTTTCCTCAAAATGTGTGTATATGGTCATTTCTTACATAATTGAGATTCGAGGATGTGTCTGGAGCAATACGAAAAATTGAAGGAGGCAACTTGCAAAGTTCAGTCTGACCAACATTAATGTTTATTGTGATTGAAAGCCGTAAGTACAATAACTGCAATTTTATGCTTTATTCCAACTTTCTAAACTAGGGTTGGCTTTCAATTTGCTTTCAGTTGAATGTGTTTTATTGCTTTGCTTTAATTGCTCAAAGTTATGGTTAACTCCATCTTTAAAAGGTCATAGCCCTGTGAGACCATTCAAAATTGGCATTCAGATTGAACCCTAGGTTTGAATTAGGAGGTTGGTAGTTGGAGTCTTTCTCATCGAAACCTTGGTCTACCTAAAATTCATTTCGATATCCATGGCTCCCAAATTACAAGCTGCTACCCATGTAGCCCAGCCTAGATTACTTTCCCAGGATGTAATTGACTTGTTAACATCCTCTACAAATAAGAAACCTAAAGGAAAAATCATGTTCTATGGTCCTAGGGTTAGAGAGGGAGTGATGGATAATAAATGTCTCATTAAGGATGTCGAGTTGCCTTATATTGGATGGCAACTCTTCTAGCATTGGTTTGGAAATAGGAACCTTGGGATTCCTCTCTATAACCCTTGGAGGTTAGATATGGGAAAATTAGTGGTTCCCAACATATATATGGATGTTGATCTACTGAAAGATATTTCCTCAAGGTATGACCCGGTCTCTAGGGTTGTTAGGATATTTGGTGGGAAAGAAATGGTAAGGATAACTAAACAAGAAATTGAAGATTTTTTTTATTTGCATGAGTGGAGTAAAGATTTGATTCCTCTTGATATGGACATTATCAGGAAGGAATATGAAAACAACAAGGTATTCATCAGAAAAAAGTTGTTTCCCTTGCATACTGCTAACACTGGTACTATGAAGAATAAAAAATAGATCAAAATCGGTGAAAAGGAGCTTGAGCCCTTCCCAATGAAATATTTTTCTAGCTACTTCAAGAAGACTGTATATTCTTTGTGCCAAATCATTGGTTTTTCTCCACCTAAAACATTGTAGAGGGAATACAACTATCTAGCAACACATCTACAACACCCAACTTACAACATGGTTTATGATTATGCCACATATTTGGCAGAAAATATCCATAAAGGTATGGTTACACTGAAGGAAGGGAAAGAATGGGTGAAATTCTGGTGGTACTCATTGTTAATGCATATGTTCTTGTATAAAGGGGAGAAGGTTTTTGAGAAAGACTTCACTTTGAGAAAGAAGGTAGAGGGTGTTGATTTGCCTATTCAATGTTGGACCTAGATTCTAGATAAAGATAACCAAAATTATAATTATGTGGTGTTTTAGAATGCTTTTGCATCGAAACTAAAGAGGTCCTTGATCTATGAACCACCAAGGATTCCTAAGGAAATTCGTGAATTCTTGAGACCTATGGAGATGAGGCCTGACCTGAATTTGAGTCACAACTGGGGAGACTTGATTTTATACCCTGATAAAACAATCTTCAGAGCATATGGCACCAGTATAGATCCATATGTTCTACCATGATATGTGCCATTAAGGATAGGTTTTCTTGAAATTATGAGGCAATTAGGAGCTTCTCAGGAAACACAATTACCTGATACAACAAAGAAAGGCTCATTCTTTCCAGAGTGGACAACGTTTGCTGATTTTGTTATGGTGAAAGGGGCATGGATGGGATTATTGCATCTCCTGGAACCTTACAAGTTGGAGACTATATGCCCAAGGAATCATGACCCTGAGGGTTTTATTACTAGATGAAAATCAAATAAAATGCTTGGTAATTTTGTGCACAATTTATACTATCTTGAAGATGTAATTAGGAACATTTCTAGCATTCCAAAACAAGATGAAAGGAAAGCTAAGTATCTTACTTTCAAGAATATGATGGATAAGGCCGAGGAAAGGGATCCCAATTATGATCCTCTGCCAAATATACCTGATGAATTCAGCTAGGTCATGTATGTTATGGATAATTTTGAAAGTATAGTTGGTGTATTAAGGGAGAAATGAGAGGTTACAGATAAAGGAAAAGCAAGAGTGGTTGAAGAATATACTACTGTGGAGTTGGAAGAAAGGTCCACTTATCAACCACCTAAGCAAATAAGAATCTATTCCAAGAGGAAGAAAGTGGTAGATGAAGAAAAAACTTTTCTGACACCTATTACTTCTGAGGGATCAAGGGTAGTTTCTCCTTAAAGTACAATGCCATCACCTCCAAGGTAGGTTACCTCAACTATAATTGATCTTGATTCATCTCCTAGAAGTCTTGCTCCATTGGAGAAGCCAACCCTTAAGAAATAAAGGACCAAGGCAAGAGGAGTGGTTGAGTATTCTGATACAGATGACAATGATATCCTTATCACTCCTAAGGATATGCAACAAGGAATGCCTTCCCCTACAGGGGAAATTGCCTCAAGTTCAAGAGAAAGTAGCCTTAGGCTGGGAAAACTTGATATTAGTGGTTTAAATAGTGTGGATGATTTGAGGTTAGAGGCTTGTAAGAAATTTATGGAAGATGAATCCTTTGTTGAAACACCTACATTTAGAGATTTCTTATGGAGAGCCAAAGCTTCAGAATATGCAGAGAAGGTAGCCACTAAGAGGAATTTACATCTAGAGCTTCTTGAGAGTGTCATTCAAGCTAATGTGAGGAGTATTATGAGGGATGAATCCCAAAAGATTATTTCCAAGGATGGCAGAGAAAATTGTGAAGAAATGTGGTGTGTTGCTACTGCCAAAGTGGGATATTGTTGATGCTATATTTATGGATACCATAAGGAGGGCTAAAAATCCCCTAGTTCCAATAGAGGAGGAATTGAATATGGCACTTCGAGGGTCTACATTTAGCAAATATTGGGATGCACTAGAAATTTGGTCATTATCCATAGGATCTAGGAAACCAATACTTGTTGAGTCATTGGATTTTAGTGGGCGATTACTTGTGAAGAGAGTTGTTGATACCTCAACCTTGGAGGTAGTTGGCATGGCTGTTAATGTGGATAGATTTGCTAAAGCAACTGTGGAAAAACTCACCCTTGAAAGTGATGATTTCAAGAATAAGTACCATGAGCTCCTTGATGAATATGATAATAGTCATCAAAAGGTAGTTATGCTAGAGATTGAGTTGGCATTCTATAAGTAGAGGGAAGAAGTGTAGACAAATCAAGGCCAAGCTAGCTCAAGTCATCCACCTCCATCTTCCCCAATTGCTTCTTCCCAACCTTCCCCTCAAGATCAAACCTTGGCAATAGTGCCATATAATTTGGGACAAGAGGCACTCTCAGTAGATGAACCAAGCAAATCATTTCCTAGTTTTTCTAATGAACCTACAAGAGAAAAAATCCTTTCACAAGTTGAAACATATAAGAAGTTATTGTAACAGGAACAAGACACAATGTATGAAAACATCTCGAATATTGTTCATGCTATCTTCAAACATATTAATAAGAAGATCTAGGCCAAATTGAATGGTGTTCATTCCAATTACTCCTTGATGTTGTGAGCAATAGGGTTATCTCAAAGGGATAAGGAGTTGGTTATCCCAATCCTGAATAAGTGGACCCCAAGGGTTGAGAGATTGAAGTTTATGGAATTTGGAGCTAACCAACAGGAGGATAGATATCCTAAGGTGATTCCAACATATACATTTGTCTGTGAACTTAGTGAGAAATTTTTTTAGGGATATATTTCCCCACTGGAGTAAAAATAAGAGAACTAAAGGCTCATTATGATCTAGCAGATTTGTCACTGTTGCCAAATATTCAACACACCAATGATGAAGTGAAGCCATTGCAAGTTTGGAAAAGTAAGGTGGATAATGTTATTTCTTCCCAAGTACATCACATTTGTAAAGAAGTTGACATCAATATTTTAAATAACACTTTGGAAAAGTTGTCATTTATCATCAGCTTTCTGGAAGATTTCGATAAAGAATCTAATTTTGTAATGACAAAGTATTCTCCATACAGGAAGAAGTTGGATGAAATCATTGACTTCAATTGGCCATTTGATGGTGAATATGAAGAATGGAGAAGGGTATTTATTGGTCGACTAGGTTTGTAAGTGTAGATGTGAAACATATATAATTGGTCAAGTATTACATAGGTCTGGCCTCAAAAATTGCAATGTATAAAATATATGTTTCATAGGTAAACGTTAGTTGCTGATGATGTGAAATGCTGACCGAGATACTGATTCACATTTTTCTTTGCAACATTTTTTCATCTTGTTTGATGGAATGGAAATTCTACAACATAGAAGATTATTCTTCTTGACATGTGCTTTTTGGAAGGTGAAGTTGCTTCTTACAACAAACACAAATAATCTTTGTCTCATATGTATTCCCTCCAATTTGAAAGATGTAAATATAACTAAATTAGCGAATATGTTTTGTAGTAGTCTAATTAGAATGTGACATGTGTACATCTGGCCTAAAGATTTTTTTTCTCCCTTATTCTATAAAAGGGAATTCAGAGCCATTTGTGTGGGTCTTTTGTTGAATTTTGGAATCGAATTGTGAAAATAGAGAACACATAGTGAATATGTTAGAAGTATTTGTCTAATGCTTTGAGTCTAGATAGGAAATTTCATCAAATGTATGGTTCTTGAGCATATCTGAATGATAATGCAAGTTTTCCGAATCTATAGTCTCGCCAACTTAGATCTATACTTGAATTATTAATGAAAATTTTGATCAAAGATCATTTCATTAATTGTCATTGCTCTCATACTTTGGTATATGTTTTGGTTTTAGCTCTAGTTCAAAGAATCGGTTAAAATGCTTAGATCAAATCATAAATTCATGTGCAGGGTGATTGGATCTGATAAGTAGTATTTAGAATCCAATTACAAATTTGTGAATTGCAAAGTAATTTCACTTAGATCATGGGTGTTCAAAATTAAATATCCCTTATATTTCAATTTTCTTAGACTCGTAGCCCATAGATAATGGCATTGATCTCAAGCCCTGTAAGCCTTTCTCATGGTTCTAGTTATCTGACTTAAGAACATCATTTTAAATAATCATTGAATCTACTTTAATTTTTTTTGGTTGGTGTTGTCTTGTATTCTTAGCTTAAGATGCATAATTCATTCAAGGAAATGCCAATTTCTTGAAGGATTTCATCTTATTAGTCACTAATGAGAATATATTTTTTTAATTATGTAATGTATACGTAAGTTTTTTGAAATAATTTTATAATGTACATTGTGGGATCACCCTCCCAAGTTTTGTAGAACCTGAAGTGCAAGAGATAAAGCAATTAGTGATACATCTTTTTTGTTGGCCACTTATCTTGCAAGTATTCAAAAATTGAGTTTGGAAAAACTCATAGGTGACTGTGGGATCTACTCAGTTCATTGAAAATAAACAACACAAAGAAATCCCATATTCAAGAGCTCTAACAAATATCTTCTCCAAGTGGGAACAATGATCTTCCTTCTTGTTGTGTGTAGTCAAGTCATCCTAATATATAGCTAGGAATAGATCAATAAAATTTGCAAAGACCACATCCATGGCTCTTTGAAATGTTGCACCTACATTGATCAGGCCAAATGGCATTCTCACATACACATAGGTTCCTCATGGTGTAGTGAATGTGGTCTTGTATCATTTAGATTCTTTCACCATGACCTGGTTATAGCCTGAGAACCCATTCATCATTGATAGAAATTCACATCATGTCACCTTTTGTAACATAGCCTCCATATTAGGCAGACGATAATTGTCTTTCAAGGATGCTACATTTAGATTCCTCAAATCTACACAAAGTCTCAAGTCACCATTATTTTTTCTAACTAGAACCAAGTTTGAAACCCATGAAGAATGCTTGATAGGCTTAATAATTCCAACATCCCTTAACTTTGTGAGTTCCTCTTACATTTTGGGCTGCAATGTGAGATTTATTGGTCTCTACTTCTTCCTAAAAGGTTTTATATTAGGCTTCAAAAGTATCTCATGTTGAAATAGATCTTCCCTATAAGCCTTTAGGTCATCGTATGACCAAGCAAACACATGTTTATACTTCCTTAAAAAGGAAATCATCATGGTTCTAACATGAGGCTTCTTCTTCTTTCCTATTTATACCTTTTTGGGAGAATTCTCGATTCCCAAATTGATCTCTTCCAAATCTTCCTTGTGGAAAGATGTTTGCTTAACATTTGTTTTGTCAAGGTCATCAAAGAACAACTCTAATCCAACCAATCCTTTGGGAATTTTATTGGTTTTCAATTGGATTACTTCATTCACAAACAGTGTTTCTTTACCATCCACTTCTACTACCAATGAACCAAAGTCAATTTCTTGGCTTTTTTATTGATCAATAAAGTGCATAAACTTCAAAATATCATTGTCATCATCAAATACTTCCTAGTTACAAATATTGTCAAGTACTGCAAGCCAAGTTTGTACTTCTATTTTTGAGATGCCATCAAAAGTGACATCATCTAATCTGACAACAATATTGGCTAACAAGTTTTCCCTAACATTCATTCCCCTTTCTATCCAGTCTATGTTAAAAGCATCAAAGGTCTCAATGGTATCCCAAACTGCATTCCTATATTGCTTAATCCTTTTATTTTTGGAAACAAATTTGGACCTAACTTAGGAAACTACTAACTCCGAATCTCCCAACACTTTTAACATCTTAATACCATGATTTAAAGCTAATTTCAGACCAAGCAGTAGAGCCTCATATTCTGCTACATTATTTGTGCAAGCAAATTTTAACAAGAAAGAGTATTTGAATTTTTTACCTTGTGGGGAGATGAGGACAACTCTTGCACCCAATCCCTCCTTAGAACAAGCTCCATAAAAGTACATAGTCTAAAGAACATTTCCTTGTGGTGTATCTAAGACCTCTCTATTAGTTGGTTTAGGCCTAGCCTCTTCCTCTTGTTTCAATTCTTCAATTCGAAAAGTGTCTAGACTAGTATCCACAAGGTTGATTATTACTGGTTCTTCTGGCTCCTTTGCATACTCAATCATGTGATGGGCTCTTGGTTCCCTAGAAATTCTGACATCCCTTTGGTCAATGGAAAAGGTAAAAAAAGATAAATTGCACTGAATGCTTCCACCCATGAATGCACTCCACTATCTTGATAGCAACATCCCATAATTTGATGGGATATCCACGACTTTGATACTCATATACAATTCCTTCTTAGGGAATGTTGCAAGCTTGTATGGGACTTTTTTAATCACTCCTATGATAGGTACTTCTCTCAAGTCCACAGTGTTACACTTTCAATAAGTATTATCAATCTTCAAACCCATTTCCTTCATGATTTCTAGTGGCATCACATTGTTTGAGGCCCCAGAATCAATCATGTAGTTTCTTAACAACTTTCCATCAATGATCAAACTCAGGAAAAATGGATTAATATGACTTGGACTTATAGTAATTGTGGTCCCCAAATAGATCTCAATATTTTTATTAACCAGTCCTTCCACTTTATCACTCTTTGCATGATTCTTGACCACTTTAGGTGGATCAACTACCAATTTGTCATTAGAGGTTGTGGCTACACTATTGATGAGGGAAATTGTCTTATTTTTTATGCTCATCAATCCTCATCATTTCCAAAAGTAGGATAGTAACATTAACCTAAGACAACACTTGAAACATATCCATAGGAGTATATTTTGGTAATTTAGGAAAGACTACTTCCTTACCCATCATTTGCTTAGTTTTTTTCTCACCCTTTTCCATAATATGCTCCTGCTCTTTAGCCTTCACAGATGGGGAAATGAGATCATCTACCTTGGATTTACCCTTTTTAGCCCAAATTTTGGATCCTTTATCATCTTTGGGTTTTGTCTCATCCTTCTTGTTTTCTGCTTTAGTCCCCTTCTCATCTACTTTCTTCTCTTTAATGAACATGTTGCTAGGTTTACCTTGATCACCATGCACAATTCTATTTCTCAAATGATAATTGTTCATTGCTCGATTAGCCAACGTAGCTATCATATTTTCAATCTCTTCATTTAAGGGTATTCTTAGACAAACATTACCCACTTCAAGTCTATAGACATGGTAGTCATCATCTCTCGCTTCATCAAAGAATATTTTCTAATGGTGTGCACTCACTTCTTGCCTTTGCATATCAACGTCACCTCTGCAAGGCTCATCATCAAAAGAATAATAATCACAAGCGAGATCAAATGTAGTCATTAGTACATTTACTATCTCATCTTGATCTTGAGGAGGCTCAAAATCTCCTTGATCATCTTGGGACTCCATAGATCTTTCCACTGCACATTATTGTTGTGAGTGAGGTAATTGACATACCATGCACCATGGTAAATCTTCAGTGACATTTGTAGAGTGATTTTGTAATGGGTCAGGTGTACCTTGTGTCTGAAAATTTCTCTGTTTGTTGTGAAATGGCTTTCCATTATTCCAATTAGTATGATAGGGGTAATCTTGTAACCTTGGTGGCCTTTCATTTATTTGGAACTGAGGTTTTTTTTATTATTTTCCACCTTCTGCAACAGACTAATAACCTAATCCAATTTCTCCTCAAGAGTTGTAGCTTTACCAACCTTTTCATTCTAAACTCTAGGATTCTTCAGAGCTTTAGGGTCATCTCTTCTACCCACTTTACCTAATGCTCTCTTATTGTTTTCTATATATACTACCAATTTGTAGGACTCTCTCAGATTTTGTAGATTCTTATCCCTGAGTAAGTAACACATTTTTGAATCATATGCATTATAGTATACCACTAGGGATGCATTTTCGTTAGGCCTTAAATAGCCAAGGACTCTATTCATAGCCTTTTGGAATCTTACATTGAATTAAATAGCCATTTCATTATGTCCCTTTATGATATTATTGAAATCATTCAATCTAAATATAGGATTGGTTTGGTCTCCATATTGTTCTTTGAAGATTATATAGGAAGCATCATTTGAATCAATACTTGCATCAAGAAAGATCCTGTATCAATCCCTATCATCTTCAGTCAATGATTGCATAAAGTATTTCATAGAAACATCATCATCCCATAGCTCAAAATCTTCCACAAAACTTTGAAATGCTTTCAAGTGATCTTCACCACTGGGAGCATTATTACTAGTAAATTTAGGTACATGCTTCCTTGTATTATCTGGGATAGGATTTGGGTACCCTGTGGTGGTATCAAAACATAATTTCCTATATCTATAAATATTCAATAATCTTCTTCCAAAGGGTCCCTCCTCCTTTTGATTGTCATGATTCCTTCTCATGTCATAAATTTTTTTCAGGCCTTCTGGGTTGGGAATCATATTGGTCATATCGTTGGGTTCTCCTAGCCCTATTTTGTGGTTGTAAAGATGAATTGGAAGGATTTGCACTAGATGAAGGGTTTTCATTCACATGGGGACTTGAAGATAGTGTATGGGCTTAAGGGATGTGGGTTTTAGGAACAACAACCTTTATGGTAGACTCTAGGAAACCTAATTTCTGCTTCATTTCAATGTTTATAGCTAGTAGTTCCATTTCTCACACTTTCTTCTGCAACTCATTTTATTTTATTAACTTATCATCCAATGAGATAGAATCATTTTGTGATGTATCCTTCTTAAAATAACCTACCTCATTTATCTTTATTCCCCCCATGGGGTTCTTTCCTTTATCAACATTCTGGGAAGCATCATTTGTATTACTAAGGGGAGGATTAATTGGGATGGAAGCCTTTATAGTAGGATTGGTCCATGAATTTACATAAGCATTATTAGTGGAGGGAACTACATGATTCCTTGTTACAATATCTTCAATAGTAGGACTAGTTTTTTGGGTAGATTTAGTTGCTAACCTTTCTAGTTCCTTCATTTTCTCAACTTTTCTTCATAACATATCCCTCTCAATCATGGCTTCCCTTATCCTCTTTTCTTTCTCTTCATCCCTTTTTTTTCTATTTTCATCACATCTCAAGGCTCTTTCTCTAAGTCTTTGCATATCATTAAAAACTTGTTCCTCTTTTGGTAAAGTGGTGTCAACATTAGATGTTACTATAGTTTCAACATGACCAGGAATATTTTCATGGGAATGTTCACGGGCATACTAATCAAAACCAGTTAGCAAATCTTGAGGAAGAGGATTATTTGTGTTAGAAGATGGGGTAAATATCCCTATAGCCCTAGCATGACTAGAATTTATATTATCTTGTTGGATCCTTTTACTCTCTCTCCTTTTTTTAATTGTTAAGGCTTGACTAGAGCATTCTTGATGTACAACATTTTTCATTATAACATCCCCCCTTTTGGGAGAAGTATTATCACTAAAAACTAACAAGTTTATTTCACATTCAAAACCATAACTAAAATGAATTTTTCATTTAGGGGTTGGATGAGGGGTAGTCTTACTTGTTCCTACATCCTTTGCTTTCACCCATTTTCTATGAGTGTTCTTTTGCAACTCTCCTTCTAGTTTCTACTCTAGATGTTTCTTCATGTGGCCACGGGTTCCTCGCATTTGTGCTTGAATCTTCTTTTCCTTTGTCAACCTTTTCAATTTTCTTCTATTCTTCTTCTTCACTTCTTTGACATCTTCAAATATTGGCACACACTGGTGCAAATATTCTAGAGTCGCCGCCCAAATTGCTTGGGACAAATTTGTAGCAATTATGTCACAATTTATGCAAATTTTATGAGATCCTTCTAGACTTAAACAAGCTTTGAAAAATGTGAATTGACTTTAATTGAACTTTGAGAAATGCCTTTATAGCACAAAAATTAGCTAGAAATTTTGAAACAGATCTAAGCAATGGTGAATAGAAAATTCAAATAGACTGACTCTATGAATAAACATCACTATAATTCATAGTGATCATAGACAAAGATTTATGGAGAATAAACTTTGTCATACATATCCCTAGTAGAGTATCCAATTACTAGTTATTTTTAAAGAACCAAGCAGATCCCACTAAGCATCTATAATTTGCCAAATTCAATTCTTGAATACTTAGGAGATGATTGGCCAATGAATAAGTGGAAGCTAGGATGCTTCCCTCCTACACTTTGGGCTTTGTAAGACTCAGGAGGATGTTCCCACAATGTGCATCTAACAGTCTTACTACACAATTACACCACACATTGCACAATTAACTAATACATTCAAATTCAAATTCTAAAGAGATAAAATCTCTTTAAAGAAATTGGAAACTGCTTTGAAAGATCACACTTCTAAAGCTGAGAATTCATACAACACCAACCACAACAAAGGTAGATTGACTAAAATATTATTTATGAATATTGTTCCCAAATTGGATAACCAGAACCATGGGAAATGCATATAATACCTAAGTTCGGTGCCATATCTCTAAGAAAGGAGTCAAAACACAAAAAATTGAACTATAAGGTGATTTTAATCCTAAACATCCATGATATTTGTGAGATTTCCTTGCAATTCACATATCAATACTCAGACTCTATGACTACTTATCAAATCCACTAAACAATTCTATGAATTCATGATTTAATCAAAGCATTTTAACTGATCCATTGAACTAGAGCCTAAATTAAAACACACATCAAAGCACAATGACAATGAAGATTAATGAAAGGACTCTTGATCCAATTTTCATTAATAATTTAGATACAATGTAAAGCTAGAGAGAAGATAGACTCAAGAGATTTGCATTATTGTTCAGATATGCTCATAAACCATACAATTGACAAAATTCACTTGCTCGACTCAAAACTTAAGATACAAACTTCAAATATGTTCTCTCTGTGTTCACAATTTGCATAATTTAGATCTAGAATTCAACAAGAGACCCATAATAATGGCCTTGAATTCCCTTTTATAAGAACAAGGGAGAAAAAAAAAGCTTCAAGCCAAAAAGTACACATGTCACATTTCAATTTGACTACTACAACATATATTCCCTTTGCAGTTATATTTACACCTTGAATTGGAGGGAACATATATGAGACAAACTTTATTTCCATTTGCTGAGGAGGATAGATTGGCCTTCCAAAAGACACTTTTTTGAAAAGAATAATCTTCTAACTATTGCAACATATTCATTCCTTTGAGAAAAATAAAAAAAACATGCAAAAGATGGAAAAGGTGAATAAACATCCAAATCACCCTCCCAGTCATCGGTGATCAACATTTACCTATAGTGTTTTCAATTCTGAGAAACATATCTTTTATGAATTGTAATCTCTAAGGAAAAACCTACACTATACTTGACCAAGTATGTGTGTTCTCCATTATTGTGTTCACAAATCCAATTCATCAATAAATATCCTCTTCCACTACTCATATTCTACATCAGATGGCCAATTGAAATCAATGATTTCATCCATCTTCTTTCTATATGGAGATTACTTTTCCATTACTAAATTGGATTCTTTATCGAAGTATTCTAGCAAGCTGATGATGAAAGACATTTTTTCCAAAGCATTCTTCAGCATATCAATGTCAACATTACCACAAATATGAGCTGCTTGAGAAATAGTTGTGGTGTCCATCTGGTCATTCCAAGTTTGTAGGATTTTCACCTCATCATACATATGTTGAATATCAGGTAACAATTCCAAATCTACCTCATCAAACTTGGCCTTCAATTCTCTTATTTTTTCCTCTAATGGAGCAGCATACCCTTGAAACTTTTATTCCCTAACCTCACTAACAAATATATAAGTTGAGACCAACCTTGGATATGTATCCTCCTACTGCTTAGCCCCAATTGCCATGAATTTCAAATTATCAACCCTAGGAATCCATTTATCTAGGATTGGGGTAGCCAATTCCTTATCTCGCTAAGATAACCTTATTGCTCATAGCATTAAAGAATAATTTGAATGAATACTATTCAATTTACCTTGAATCTTTTTATTTATATGTTTCAAAATAGTATGAGCAATATTTGAATTTTTCTCATGCACGGTGTTTTAAACTTGTTCAAGCAGTCTCTTGTATTCTTCAATTTGCAATAGTAATTCCTCCTTGGTAGGCTTAGTCGATGGAGTTGCACCTGATGTGCTTGGTTCCTCAACTGTAAGTGGTTCTTGACCCATGCTATATGGAACTATTACCAAATCTTGCTCTACTGGAATAGGAGATTGAGGCTGTGTCATTGGAGATGTGGGTGTAGGGTGACTTGAGCTAGTTGGGCCTTGTGTGCCCTCAATATTTCTATATACTACTTGTATAATGCTACCTCATTTTCTAGTACTGCCACATTTTTCTGACTTCCATTATATTCATCAACCAATTCATTGTACTTACTCTTATATCTATCCCTTTCAAGAGTAAGGCTCTATACTGTTGCTTTAGCAAAATTTCTAAGATTTCCTACCATATCAGCTACTTCCAAGGCTAGAGTATCAGAGACTCTCTTTATAACCAATTGTGTTCTAAAGTTAGTTGGCTCAACAACTATTCACTTGATGGATCCCAAAGACAATGACCAAACTACCAATGCATCCCATTCTTCACTGAATATTGACCCCTAAAGTGCCAATTTTTCCTCTTATTCATCTTGAAATAGGGAATTTGTAGACCTCCTTATGGTGTCCAACACCACTGCATTGGCTATTTCCTACTCAGGTAACAACAATACACCACTTTTTTTTACAAGTTCTCTGGCCTCCTTAGCTATAATGCCTTGGAACTCCTCCCTCACAACTTTCCTTACATTTTCCTGGATAGTACCTTTAGGGAGTTCCGAATGAAAGATCCTTTCTCTAGCCACATTTTTTGCATATTATGAGGCTTTTGCTCACCATATAAAATCCTTGAATTCCTTGGTTTCAATAAAACAATCATTTTCCATGAATGCTTTGTAGGCTTCCTTCCTTAGAACATCTACATTTTTCAAACAACTAAGGTCATCCTTTCCAAGTCTAAGGCCACTTTCTCCTGAACTTGAGGCAACTTCCCTTATGGGAGAAGGAATTCCTTGCTTCATTTCTTCAAGAGTAATAAGAATATCATCTTCCTCTATATCAGGGTAGTCAACTACCCCTTTAGCTTCAATCTTTTGCTTTTTAGCAAGTGGTTGCTTTAATGGAATAGGAATTCCAGTGGGTGAATCTACATCAATCACAATGGATGAAGCATGTCATAGGGGTGATGGCACTGATCTCTCAGGAGAATTTTCCCTTGATCCCTCTAATGTAGTAGGGGTTGGTAATGTTTTCTTTTTCTCTATTGTCTTCTTATTTTAATATATCCTTATCTTTGATGGTGGCTAGTAAGAGGGTCTTTACTCCAATACTACATTGGGATCTTCCTCAACTGCCACTAATTTCCCTTTATCTATAAGCACATTCTCTTCCCTCAAGTTAACCACTATGCTCTCAAAATTTTCCATAACATGCATAATTCTATTGAACTCACCCTTAATATTGCACAAAGTATCATAGTTGGGATTGGTTTTTTTAGCCTTATCCACCATCTTATTGAAAGCCATAAATTTTTCTTTCCTCTCCTCTTGTTCTTGGAAATCAAAAACATTCATCATTGCATCTTCAAGATAGTAAAATTTGTGTACAAAAGAGCCACTTCTTTTCTTTTCCTTCATTGTAGAAATAAATCCCTACAGGGTCATGCTTTCTTGGCCACATAGTGCTCAATTTTTATGGTGCAAGAAGATGCACCAAGTCCTTCCATCCTCCCTTTACCATTACAAAATTAGAAAATATTGTCCATTCTGGGAAGAACGATTCCTTTTTCAATGTCTCAGGTAGGTGTACCATTTGAGATCCTCCTAGTTGCATTACGATCTCTAGGAATCCAATCCTCAGTGGCACATCTCTTAGCAGTACAAATGGATTCACATTTGTGGCATAAACTCTGAAGATTGTTATATTGGGATATGGGATTATATCCCCCCAATTGTGGCTCAAATTCAAATCTACTCTCCTTTGGAATCCTTGGTGGATTATATATTAGGAACCTCCTTGACTTTGAGGCAAAGGCATTGTGGAAAACCACATAATCAAATTTCTAGTCATATTTGTCAAGAATCTGGGTCCAACATTGGACAGGTAGATCAATATCATCTTCCTTTTTCTTCAATGTCATATCCTTTTCAAAATTATTTTCACCTTTATACAAGAACATATGCATTAAGAGAGAATACCACCATAAATGTACCCAATCCTTTCCTCCTTACAACTCAACTAAACCCTTGTGGATGCATTCTGATAGATATGTAGCATAGTCATAGATTACATTGAAGGCTGGGTGTTGCAGATGTGCTTCCATATAACTATATTCCCTTGGTAAGGTGTCAAGTGGAGTGAAACTAATCACCTGACATTCATCTCTAATTCATCTCTACCAATCTTTATTTGTTTCATATTCTTCCCAACCCCATTGCCGGTAGTGTGCATAGGTAACATTGTTGTTCAGAGAAACACCCTAGTGTTCTCATATTATTTTCTCACGACATTCATAGCAATGGGAATCATATCCTTTTTCTACTCATACAACTGCAAAATATCTGCAATTTCTTCTCTAGTTATTTTCAACATCTCCTTACCATCAAATGCTCTGATTCCTCTGGAAACTAGGTCATATCTCACAACAATTTCCTTTAATAGGTCAACATCCATTTATACATTGGGAACTACCAGATTTCCCATATCTAATCTCCAAGGATTGCAAATAGGAACACCAATATTTCTATTTCCTAACAAGTGTTGAAATAATTGCCATCCAGTGAAAGGCACTTCAACATACTTAATAGAACACTGCTTTTCCATTAATCCTTCTTTGATTATAGGGCCATAAAATAGAATTCTTCCCTCAACATTTTTATTAGTGGAAGGTTTCAATAGGTCAACTATATCTTGGGAGAGCGGTCTAGATGGCATTGCAGAGCTGATGGTTTGTGTTTTGGGTGCCATTGGAAATGGGACAAGTTCAGACTAATTTAGGGCTTCGATAAAAAAATATTTAAGACCTAGATATTAATTCAAACCTAGGGCTCAGCTCGAAGGTAAAATATTCAAAAGTTTTGATAGAATTATGACCTCCTAAAGAAAATTAAAACCTTAGTAAAGCAATTAAAGAAAAGCACGAAAGCCAATTTGACTGAATACGAAGTGAATATTAACCCTAATTCCAAATAGTTTGAATAAATCACATAAAGCTACATTTGTTTTACTAAAATATTTTTATTCTTAGGAAACCCTAATATTGATCATGCTAAACTCTGCAAATTCCTTTTCTCAATCTCCTGTGCACTCCAAATTTGTTCACAATTCTCAATTATGCAAAAATCAATCATTTATATCCATTTTGAGCAAAATTGGGTAGCTTTGGAAGTCATTTCCACCATTACTACTCGCTCGGATGAATAAAAATGGCTACCATGTTCATATCTTTAGTTTTGAATGTCTGTCATAAATTTCGCCATGAGATGGCCTTTTGGATGACTCAGATCAAGTCAATGATGTTTGAATTTCCATCACTGTCATGTGCCACTCCATTGGACAATGAAATTTTTCCAACTAGACACTAACTTGTCTACCACTGGTCTCCACCTTCTCTCTTTCCATGTGACCATAGAATCCACGTGTATCCAACCCGCTGACCCTGCAACATTTATTAAAGCAATATTTTAAACTTGTGGGGTGAGCGGGGAATGGTTGAGATTGAATCTCACAATCGTATCTTGTCCATTGATCTGAAAGCTTAAGACTCTAGGTTCAATAGTGAAGATTGAGCCCCACACCTGTAGCGGTACACATGTCAATAGCCCACTAACCTCATGGCTTTTATTTAACCATTATTTTAATTGTGTGGGGATGGCGAGGAATGACTAGGATCAACCCTTGAGATCAAACGGTCGATAATATCTACACATGCAAAAAAATTAGTTTTAAAGATGGGGCCATGACTAGGTCGATGAGACTTAATCCTCGAGAAGAAAAACTTAATACATAAGTCTTTAAAGATGAAATATTTAGCCCAACTATGGAAAAATTAAAAAGATAAACTTGCAGATGGTGATAAAAAAAATTAGACAAAAGGGGCTGGTGTGAATAATTATTTTAATGGATTAAGTTACAATTAAAGTGACTTGAAACTAGGTGCAACAGGTCAACAGAGGATTAGAAAATTTAAGGTTTATGGCTATATAAATTTTGAAAAGAGGGTTTTTAACCAAAACCCTAAACCCTACCCTTGGAAACAGAAGCTCAAAATCATGACAAGGCAAGAATCACATCAATTTTTTTTAAAAAATCAGTAGCTCTACCATGTTGGAAGTTGAAGATTGCATCAAATGGTTGTCATTAATGTCAACACAATACTGCATATATGACTAATTTAGAGAAAGTTATTTCATATTGAAGTTGACCATTATATATGGTCTGGCATGTTGGTTTTAGGTCCAGTTCCTACTGTGTGACAAACTATGACTTAGATATTTCAAGATCTTGGATGACTCAGAATATCCAATACTTTATGGATGTTTTTGTCTGACATAATTGATGTGTAAGAGATGTGTGTGTGTGTGTGTCTCCGGAAAGCAAAAAAAAAGGAGAGAGATATGGATGCAAGATGCAAGGTTATAAAAGAAGAACATAAAGTCAAAAAAGTGTGTCATTACAGCAAATCAGAATAAGTGAATTAGGTGAAGAAAAAAGTGTGTAATCAGAGAAAAAGTATTGAGCGAGTACTAAGCTTCATATGAAACTGAATTTAGCACAAGAAAGGTGTAATTCATTAGTTCATTTTTGGCGGTAAGCCATAACTTTTGTATTTTGGTAGTGAGCCATCTTCTTTGTATCTCTGTGGCAGTGAGTCCTCTGGGTTGTAGCCTTGTGGATAGTGAGTTTAGATAGTGAGTCCTTATTTCAGGAAGTGAGCCTTATCTCAGGCAGTGAGCCTTTTTTGTAATTAGTTTTGATATTATCTATAGTGTGAGTTAATCCTCACCATGGTTTTTCCCTCATTGGGTTTTCCATGTAAATCTAGTGTTATTGTGTTTGTGCATTTGCATTTGATGGTTAATCACTTAATCAATTTATGTGTGTTAGTTCTGGTAATTGAATTGAAGGTTATAATCTATGACAATTGATTCACCCCCCTCTTAGTTGTCCTATCCAATAATTGGTATTAGAGCTATTTATGTTGTGCATCAAATGGTTGAGAAAAAGGAGGATTTTGACTTGTGTGAGTTGCTAAGAAATCAACTAATGGAATATATAACTATGACAAAGAATGACAATTATCCTTTTTACTTTGAAACTTTAGTTATATGCTTGATGATGTATTTTCTAAATTCACTACCATTGAAAGAAAATGTTTTGTGGAAGTCTACTATACCAGTTGGGAAGAAAGTTTATCAATATCCAAAATTTCTAGCAGAAAGGGAAAAGTTCTACCAAGAGTATTTTGAAATCAAGATAAATGCATGGAATTCTTGTATGCTTTCTAGTCTGGTTATGATGTATGAGGAAGGATTCTCCTTTGGAAAGAAGAAAACAAGGAAAATTAGTTCATGTCTCCCTCTGGAAATGAAGAATCTGAAGATAGAGGGGAAGGACAAAGGAAAGGAAGCAAAAATTGCAGCAGCACTTGATCTAGTATCAATAGATGATGATAAAGAATATGTTACTAAAGAAAAGGTCTTAAATATTCTTGAGAAACCTAATGGGATAAAGAAGATTGGGGATATATGGTTGGCTCGACCATCATATGAATAGGATGAGATTACAAACACTTTGGTTATCTACATAATTCATAATGATGTTGACCTAAGTGAATTGAAAATTACCTTATTGGAAGTATTGATTGAACATATTCAAGATAGATTAAGGGAACTATGACCTGGTGAAACAACAGAAAGAGACGAAATTCAATTGGTTTTAGAATAAAGATGCAAAAATGAACAAAAGACGTTGACTAAGAATATAAATGAACTGGGGAGCTGTATCAAAAGTGTAAACGGTGTATATAGGTATTCTCTCTAGTGGCCTACAACTATTGGGAACTACAAAACAAAAATTGATACTATTGATCATGAATTGAACTCTATTGGAAAAACATATGATGTTCTTAATGACAAGGATGAAACACAAAGGAAAAGGATCAATTCCTTACAATCTAATCTTGCAGTCATCATGGTACAAAGGGATGGTATTATGAAGACCTTTTGGAAATTCAAAGAGATAATTGAGTTAAGATTGGAGTAGCTTTTTTGTCTCTTGGAGGATGCTGAGAAAAATGCACAAAATATTTCCATTTCATATACTCTTCTAGAAACAATTGATTCGATAGCAAAGAACTAGAGTATTTTTCTATACATCAAGTTGGCAGTGGATTCCTTGAAGAAATTCCCTCCAAAACTGAAAGAAAAATACAAGGAAATATTTTGAAGAAAGAAGGATTGAGGTAAAGAATCATTTTTGAAAACTTTTTTATATAATTTTTTTTAAGTAAAGGGTAGATAGAACCTTTTTTTGTCATTGATGTCAAAGGTGGAGAGAGAGCATGTGAAAAATAAAAATCATTTTTTTTTGTTTTGGGCTTTTCACATCTTGTGTTGCCATCAATGAAAAAGGGAGAGATTGTTGGAAGTTGAAGATTGCATCAAATGGTTTTCATTGATGTCAACATAGAACTGCATATATGACTAATTTACCGAAAGTTATTTCACATTGAAGTTGATTGTTATATGTGGTATGACATGTTAGTTTTAGGTCTGGTTCCTACCATGTGACAAACAATGATTCAGATATTTCAAGATCTTGGTTGACTTGGCCTATGAAATACTTTATGGATGTTTTTGGCTGACCTAATCGATGTGTAATATATAGATATATATTCATATGTGTCTCTGCAAAGAAAAAGAGAGAGAGAGAGAAATGGATGTGAGATGAGAGGTTATAAAAGAAGAAAATAAAGTTAGAAAAGTGTGTGGTTGCAACAGATTAGAATAAACGAATTAGGTGAAGATAAAAATGTGTAATCAGAGTAGAAGTATTGAGCGATTATTGAGCTTCATCTAAAACTGAATTTGGCACAAGAAAGGTATAATTCATTAGTTCAACTTTGGCAGTAAGCCATAACTTTTGTATTCTGGTAGTGAGCCTTTTGGGTTGTAGCCTTGTGGACAGTGAGTCCTTATTTCAAGCAATGAGCCTTATCTCAAGTAGTGAGCCTTTTTGTAATCAGTTTTGATATTCTCTATAGTGTGAGTTAGTCCTCATCGTGGTTTTTCCCTCATTGGGTTTTCCATGTAAATCTGGTGTTATTATGTTTGTGCATTTACATTTGATGGTTAATCACATAATCACTTTATGTGTTAGTTCCAGTAATTGAATTTAACGTTATAATATGTGACAATTGATTCATCCCCCCTCTTGATTTTCCTATCAAACAAGGTGATTATCTTGCATCGAAACCCCATGGAAAATTCCTTTAAAATTTCATCATGGAACCCACATAATATTCTATTGTAGAAATGCCACTGAGACTACCGAAAGATTTTATACACCTATTTCTTAGCCAGTAACTTTGTCATGGAGGTGGGTTCACAACAAGGTTGACTTCCTCCCATAGGAAGTGAAATAAACTATAGTAGGTAAAGGTGAAGGTTTTGGCTATGGAAATTTTAAAAACAAAATAGTTGGTTGTAAAAAATAAGCCATAGAAATGACAAGGAAAAAGATATGAGGACTAATAATTATTATTATGGAAAACCAAGACAATCAATGAATATGATTTGGCGATCGTGTTGCAAGTATGAGTAAGTCTGGTGGTGTTGTCATTAATGCCAACACAGTATAGGTTATTGAAGAGAAAGGAATCAAGTGATTGCAGGTTGTGCATGTACAGTTGAGATACTTTTGAGATGTTGTGAGTAGATGGAGCTATCTTTATGGTGTTGCAGGTGTACTAATATGATGAGTTACCAAGTGCTTTTGAGAAAATTAATAAGTAGTGAAGTCAGAGTTGTGTATATGTTCAAAATGTGCTTTGGTATGTGCACCACATTTATTCTGTGTTGATCCTATTCTTGTGTAGATCTAAAGAGTTGTTTACGGGAATCATTGGGTGATATATCCTAGATTATAGCTTTTGGTTTGATGGAGAGTGAAAGTTGTGTTCATCGATGTGTGAACTGGTATGGTAGAGTTGTTTGTCTGTGGACTGGGAGAAATGTATCTACTCCACAGTCCTCTACTAGTTTGTTTCAGATCTTGTGGATCTGGAAGAAGGCTTGTAATGATGTTATTTTTGTTTTTCCAAAGGTGTTCATGGTTTGGTACTCTGGAACACACGTTTCATAGTTACTGTGTGTGTCTGTGTAGTCTAGATGGATTGATGGAATGTATTATGTGTATGAAGGTTGTTGCATTAGCTATGGATGAATTTGAAGACATCTAAGATGTGTTCTAGTGTATGGTGAAGCATTTTATGTGGTCTACATGTTATCTTCATGTTGCAGAAGCATGTACTTCAAAGTTCATTTGTGTTTTCATTAGGTTTGGTCGACCTAGTGTTTACACATCATGCAAAGGATAAGTATCAATTAAGTGTGTGATTAATTTGAGATGTTGTTTTGGGTCTTGGTTAAGTGTTAATTTGGTCCACTCTCATTCTCTTCCACCATAGGAATGTTGAGTTTTTGACCTAATTTGAATTTATAAAATGAAGTGTCTGTAGCCGACCTTGGAGAAAGTTTCTAAGGTTGAAAATGGTATAAATGAAAGTTGAGATGTTAAGAATTGAATGTCAAGGAAGAAGCCACAAGTTTGAGATGCAAGAGTGTGTGAAAGTGATGAGGTGGTAGTACTTTAATGTGTTAAACTCCTGAAGGTAGTGAGCTAATGGTGTCTGCAATCTTCTGATCAATGCTTGTGATGTGTGGAAGTTATTGTGGTGGATCTTCTGTTGCATTGAGAAAGTGTTCTCTATGTAACGTTCTTATTTCTATCTTTTTGTATCTATAGGCAGTGAGCCTCTTTGTTGGACAATGACTCCTATCTATGAATGGTGATCCTAGATCTGCACAAACACAAGGAACAAACACATTATTAGTCCATTATGGAAGTTAAATCATCATTCCCCATGAAATTCATTTGAAACATGAAAACAAGAAATAATATGAAGAACACAGTAAAAAAAGCTATTAAATCCTATTTAAATGATCAAACTCTCAATCTCATGGGGGAATTGGTGCCATTTTTATGTGGAAAATGGCCCTTTCTCAATTCCTTGCAAGCTTGATGATCAATGGTGAAGATTTGATGCTCCTTGATGAAATTTCTCCATAACCTAGCTATGAAATTATGAAAATGGGTGAACTTGATTCACAACATGAAGATGATAACTTTGTACAAGTTGTGGATGAAAATGCCTAAGATTATGGATCCAAAATAATAAAAGAGCCAAAATGGAGGATGAGGCAAAATGGATGAATGCGAGATCAAACACCAACCAATAGCATAATGCCACTTGTCAACATGTGAGTAGACAAAGGTGGAGCACATTTTGATGAATGTGCACATTAATGCAATTAGGTGGAAATTCAAAATTGGAGAAGTGACATGTTGGAGGGAGATGGAGGATAAAATAAATGCCACTTGGCTCAAGAAAAGGACATGTAAGAGGCCTTTAATGCCTTGTTGGATGGAAAAGTACTTTTGGGGGGACATTTCAAATTTGAGGAATATTCCATCCTTTGATGCCTTTTTGAATGAACATAGATGATTTATTATTTAATTAAATTGATTTTCATGAGCAAGTTGCAAAAGCTAGAAGATTTGAGTGATTAAGATTAGGATTAATCAGGATTTGACTAATTTAAATGGAGATTAGCTGATTTGACATTGTGACTTGGATTTTAGGATTTAAATAAATCAAAATGTGAGGAATAATGATATTAGACTTAATTAAATAAAGTCAGATTTATTTAATTAAAGAGGATGATGTGAGATTTAAATCAAATAAAGATTAATTAATTTAATTTAAAAGAGATGACCTTAGAACCTAATTAAATAAAATGAATTATTTAGTTAAAAGGGGGACTATAGGATTAATTAAGAAAAATGATTTATTTAATTAATAGGAGATGATGATTTAATCAGATAAAATTGATTTATTTAATTAAAAGATAGAATATGATGAATTTAATCAAATAAATATTATTTGATTAAATGGTTAGTAAAGGAGATGATTTAGGATGAAATGATGTTAATAAAATCAAGATCAGGTGCATAGGATCAATCAGTATATTTTCCATGTCTACGTTTTGCCCTTGTTTGAAGCAATGGACCCACTGCATTGGTTCAAAGAATAAACTTTCCAAGATCAAAATTCAAATTTTCTCAATTTTTTTAAATGCTCCATTGCTGCCCCAATGAAAGAATTATGCTGGTACACTACCCCCTCGAGAGATTGGGTAAAAAGTTTGATTTGAGGGTCGATCTCATGACAAAGAGGTTCAAGATGGACGTATGTGTTAGAGTAATAAGTTATTATGCTTAATTAATTATATCATATTGATTAATTAATTAAGTCACTTATTCCTCTTTGTTACTTAAGCTAAACTTAGGCACATTAATAATTAATTAATTATTAATTATTAAGTGTGCACACTAGGGTTTCATTTAGGGTTTCCCTTTTAGGGTTTCTTGATCTCCTTCATAAGGATTGATCTCTTTTGTAATCATTGATTCTCTTAATGCATTTTCACTGTAAGGTTTACAGAACATCTTCTTTGGTTCTTCATATCTTTTATATGTGACAGGTATCCATCTTGCATGCAGGTGATCTTGGTTTTCTAACATGGTATCAGAGCTCCAGATCTGCAGCTGCTTGTTCGTGATCTAAAGATATGGCCTCTCTATGAGTTTCAAGTGCAAGGGTTTCCACAGGGATCTTTTCTGCAAGATCTGGGGTAGCCATTTTTTTGGGACACTATGGGCTCAAACAGACGTCGCCATCGCGTTCGCAGCATCCCAAAACCCTAGAAATGCTTGTCAAATCATCCATTTTGGTGCAGTTGATTCGGAGGCAAAACAAATTTTGTCTGGGGGGCCGTCGCCTCCCTAGCACGCATTATGATGCACATTTTTAAAAAAAATTCAAAAAAAATTTAAAAAATTTGAATTTTTTGTAGAAAAATCTGCGCTGCCAGTGTAAATTTAGGGCGCTGCCCACCGGCCACCGAGCGGCCACCGGAGGGCTGCTTAGCCCAGCGACGCCACCATGCAACCACCCCAGGCCCCACCAGCCCCTGAGGGCTCCAGACCCAGCAGCCGGTCCCATGGGGGGCTAGGCACTATGCGCCTAGCCCCCGGTCGACTCCCTCCAGCCAGCAGTAGGTCCTATTGAGGACTAGGAGTGCAGTGATCCAGACCCAGACGCAGGGAATATTCTGTTAGCGCAGAGCATATTCCCCTGCCTTCTGCAAAATATTGCGGCCAAAATCGAATATACTAGTGAACTAAAAAATTTCTCCGGCAGGGGGGTGATTTTTTGCCTCGACGGCCCCCAGGCCATCAAATTTACGCTCACGAATTGCTGACATCAGCGTACGGCTGGCCCTCTTTGCTCTCCAAGCCCTGATTTGTCTTAAAAGAGCAGCTTTTTTCTTTTGATCATAACTTGGGCATACGGTATCGAAATTGGGAAAATGAGATATCGCTGAAAAGCTGGTTCTAAGCACTTTCCATTGGTGCTTTTTATTTTTTAGTATTTTACTGTTTTCCTACATTTATTGCTGTTTGAAGTTAGATGTTGTTTTTGGACTTCTGAGCTCATAACTTTTTGCCACAATGTCCAATTTTTGCCTCGTTTGCGGCGTTGGAAAGGTATTAAGGAGCTCTATGTTGTTGTCCATGCACTTTTTCTATATCTATCCTAGGTTGATCACTTAGTCCAGATTTGGCCCGATGGGTTGTTTGGAGATTACTTGGATATTTTAGCAGTTGGGAGAGTGCACCTTGCATCTTTGTACTTCATTTTCAGTAATACATCTTTCAATAATTGTTTTCTGCTTCATAGATTCCAGGGTTGTTCCCGTTTGGAGTTTTCAAGTGTTCCGTGGCATCGGGTTTGTTGTTACTTTATCATGATTCCTTGAGTCAATCAGTGACTCTTATCCGGTTTCAGTAGCAAACAAAAGAATCTTTCCTTGCTTGCCAGTATCAGGTTCCAGTGTTACTCTACAGAGTTCTTCTAGTGCTTCTTTGCAGCTTGACATCTCATTGTAGGGTGCTTTTGTCCCATTGGGTTTTTCCTTCTCTACTCCTTTCTTGCATTTGTAAATGGGTACTTGATCAGGCCTAGTTGTCGGGACCCATCTTTTCTTTCATGCATCTTATTCTAGTGTTTTAGCTACTTCCTAAGTTCATCTTAAGGGGGGTTGTTAGAGTAATAAGTTATTATGCTTAATTAATTATATCATATTGATTAATTAATTAAGTCACTTATTCCTCTTTGTTACTTAAGCTAAACTTAGGCACATTAATAATTAATTAATTATTAATTATTAAGTGTGCACACTAGGGTTTCATTTAGGGTTTCCCTTTTAGGGTTTCTTGATCTCCTTCATAAGGATTGATCTCTTTTGTAATCATTGATTCTCTTAATGCATTTTCATTGTAAGGTTTACAGAACATCTTCTTTGGTTCTTCATATCTTTTGCATGTGACAGGTATCCATCTTACATGCAGGTGATCTTGGTTTTCTAACAGTATGGATGGTTATGATGATGATGCAAATGAGATGGTTTTAAGATGCTTAGAATAACTTATCTATATTATCCTAAACAACTTAAATGATGATGCAATGCATGTGGGATGGATGAGATGGATGATGCCTATATTGTTATACAATGGATGCTTTATGCAAATGTATGGTTTATCAGATGCTTAGACTAACAGATCTATATTATGATGGAAATGATGTATGTGAAATGATTGATGTTTCCAATTATGATATGATTGATATACAGTATGATGACGGTTTGTGGATGCAAGATGGATGCATTGGTGATAATGATTAACTGTCAAGATACCATGTTAGCACATAAAGAAGACAAAAGAAACAAGAGAATCCAACAAGCCAACTTATTAGAGATGATAATGATGATGATGATGATTTGCTTATCAGGAATTGGGATTTTAAAATTGCTACTTACCTTATGTTTGATAATACACATAGGCACGATGCATCAAGGTATAAAGAACCAAGATGGAATTATACCTAGTGTGATGGAATTTGACTAAAAAATTAGATAGTACTCCTGTTCACACCTGATACATGGAACCTTATTAAAAATGAAGTTCATATATTCCAAACATCTCAGACCAAAACATAGAAAGGAAATCCTTTCTATGTGGTCAACAAGACACCTAAAACACCCTCCCTACATCCAAACAAAGCATGCATGACAAAGGTTATATTACAAGAATATTTGGCAAGCATAATAGATAAAAGATAATGATCGTTTCCCCATTCCTTTCTCTCTAAACCCTTTCATTTGGACATCATCGAGAGGTCATCAAAATGAGCGCAATAAGATAAATAAACAAGAAAAAGATCAAGTAAACAAGCAAGCTAATGTTCTTCAATACCGCTAGCCAAGACTAAACTACGGTGATGCCTGATGTTGATGTACATTGTAGGAAGGATGCATCCTAGGAAATGATGTTATCAAATGATTTCAGATTGAATGGATGATAGGATATTAATACCAAAAGTTGACCAACCTGTTCACTTACTGACCTAGACTTGAGACCTTGACGATTGAGTTTTCACTTGTGAACTGCTAGACTTGTTTTCGATTGTTTCACCAAAGGTTGAGGGTGATGATGATTTATTATGACCAGATGCTTATTTTAGGTGAAAGAAAGATGGGATGGATGTATATTTTGGTTTTTTCAATGTTTTTGAAGTTTTCAAAATGTTTTGAGGTTGTTTTTGGTGTTTTTGATATTTTTACAAATGTTTTGATTTTCAATTTTCTAATGTTTTTTGTGTTTTCTAAGGTTTTGACCAAAATACTACCCTAAAGACCTATCCTAGGGGCCTCAGGGGCTGATCAAAGATTAGCCTTTCCTACACTATACACATAGAGACCACGTAGTTTGACTGACACAGACTCAATTATTGATGAGATATGAAAAAATGGATTGCCAGTTTATTATGATGAACTCCTAAAAGATTGACCTAAGTGTCTCAAGGGATGATCAATGATCAACCTTGCCTATGTTCTAAGCTCAAAGACCTGTATTTTGACAAGACGACTCTATTTTTGACTTTTTGATTGAATTTTGACCTTTTTTTGGATTTTTCTAATTTTTTGAAGACTTCAAGAATATACATGAATCTAATCCGATAAGAACATGCCCTCAACATGATGCAATAGACTACTCTGTTGCAGGAAGGAAAATTTGACATTAAGAATGGGCCAAGTAGTACTAGGAGGGATCATGACATCAACACAGGACCAAGCTATGATGTGGATGCAGACAGGTGATGGATGGAGATATGGAATGCGATGGATGATGGATGGATGGATGGATGGTGTAGCTTGTTGTGACGATGAAGGGTCCCAGCCAATTGGGTTCAAACTTGCCCTGGCTATCTAGATTTGGAACATTATTTTGATTCTCCTTCAGCACAAGCTCTCCAACCTAGAAGGTCTGACTCCTGATCTTCTTGTTATAACTCTGCTTGAGATGGTTCTGGCAGACTTACAAATGGTTTAAGGCATGCATGCGTCATTCATCCAATAGTTCCAACTCATTCAGTCATGATACCTAATATTCTTCATCTGTGATGAGATTCTGCAATGATATCCTCAGGGATGGGAGATAAATCTCAATGGGGAGTATGGCTTCTGATCCATAGACTAGGGAGAAAGGGGTGGCACCTATTGGTGTGCATATGCTTGTTTGATAAGCCCATAAGGTGGGATTCAACTATAGATTCTAGTCATGACCAGTGTCATTGACTATTTTCTTGAGTATTTTTAGGATGGTCTTATTTGTAGCCTCAACTTGGCCCTTTCCTTGGGGATAGTACGGAGTGGAAAAGTGATGTTGTATTTTGAACTTTTGGCATAGGTCATGAACATCCTAATTTTTGAAAGGTGTCCCTTTATTTGAGATAATGGCTTGAGGGACACCGTAGAAGAAAATTAGGTAGTTCAGGATGAACTTGGATATCTTCTTTCCTTTGATATAGGTCATGGGAATGGCTTCCACCCACTTTGTGAAGTACTTGGTGGTGGTGATGATGAACTTATGTCCAGTGGATGAGGTGGGGGTAATTTTACTGATGAGATTGAGCCCCCACTTTGAAAAGGGCCAAGGTGTGACAATTGGGTTGAGCTCCTAAGCTAGTGCATGGATGAGATCCCCATGCTGCTAACACTGCAAACTCCTTTTGACATAATCATGTGCTTCTCTTTCTATTGTAGGCCAATAGTACCCTGTCCTCAATATTTTCTTAGCCAAGGTCATACCACTTGAGTGTGAACCACAAATGCCATTATGTACCTTGGTCAAAGTGATCAAAGCTTCCTCAACATTTTGGCATCGTAAAAGTGTCCCTTCAATGCTTCTACAGTAAAGGGTATCTCCTAGGATGAAAAAATGAGATGATTTTTTTACAAAGGCTCTTTGAGGTTCGAGGTTATGTCAGCAGGGAGGACTCCTATTCTCAAGTACGTGTATATATCATAATACCAAGGATCATTGAGACCAACGATTTCACACACAAATTCAAACTCTGGTACCTTGAATGATGGTACGAGAAGGTACTCTATGAGGAATTATTTCTTTGGGATGTTGCATGGGATTTCTAATAGTGATCCAATTGTTTCCATAACATTCATTGCTCTATTTTTTGCTCTTGGTAGCTGTTCAAATGTGATATCAATGAAGAAATCCTTGAGGCCTTCTGCCAGTTTTTTGTAGGGAGTCAACTTGTCATCCTTTTTTTGATACTCATTGTTTGCTTGGTTGATTATGAGTTGTGAATCCTCGTAGACTTTAAGTGTCATTATCTTCCATTGCACTGCAATTCTTCACCCTATGACCAGAGCCTCATATTCCGCAATGTTACTTGTGCAAGGGAATGATAGCTTGTATGATTTTGGTATGCAGTCCCCTTGCGGAGTGATGAAGAAGATCCCTACTCCTGACCCATGTTGTGTGTAGGATGCATCAAAGTACATTTTCCAATGATCTGCTACACTTAGGTTGAAGATTGATTCATTAGGGAACTCTGATACAAGTGGGTTCTCTAAGTATATCGGTGCCTCTGCCAACTGATCTACAATTGCTTATCCTTTGATAGCCTCGTGTTCCACATACTCAATGTCATGCTCTGTCGGGATCATAACCCACTTAGTTGTCCATCCTATAAGTGTTGCTTTAGAAATTAGGTACTTGATCGGGTCTATCTTTGTGATGAGCTTTATCTGATGGGTTAGCATGTAATGTCTAAATTTTTGTGCGGTTAACACAACTACTAAGCAAGCTTTCTCAATGGATGTATAGTTCAGTTCATGTCCCACCATAGTTCTACTGATATAATAAATAGCTCTCTCTTTTCCCATTTTGCAATGCTATGCTAAGAGAGCGTTGAGAGTTGTTATTGTCACTGATATATATAAGATCAAGGGTTTGCCTAGAATCAATGGCATGAGGAATCGCGACATGAGTAATTACTACTTGATCTTGTTGAAGGCTTGATCACACTTCTCATCCCACTTGTATGCAACCCCCTTGTGGAGTAGATGAGAGTAAGGGACACCCTTGTCGGCTAGTTGCGCTATGAATCAACGGATGGACTTGAGTCTTCCTTGTAGGCATCTTAGTTGTTTCAATGTCTTCAATGCCTCCATTTCAAGGATTTATTTGACTTTGGTGGGGTCTATCTCGATTCCTCTCATGGATACAATGTACCCTAGGAGCTTCCCTGATTGTACCCCAAAGCCACACTTTTTTGGATTTAGTCAGACCTTGTACTTTTCTAGCCTATCAAAAATGGAGCTCAATGCTACTATGTGATCCTAATGTTTCTTTGACTTAGCCAATATGCCATCCACATAATATTCCATAGTTTTGTGGATAATATCATGAAATATTAGTGTCATGGCCCTTTAATAGGTAGCTCCCATATTTTTTAGCCCAAATGGCATCATATTCCAACAATATGTCCCCCATGGACAAGTGAAGGTTGTTTTATGTTGGTCATATTTTTCTATCATGATCTGGTTATAGCCTAAGAATCCATCCATTAATGATAGCATCTCATCTCTTGCTATCATATCCATAATCATGTCAATGTTTGGGAGAGGGAAATCATCCTTGGGACATGCTTTGTTTAGATCTTTGAAGTCCATGTAGATGTGGATGCCCCCAGTGGGCTTTGAAACAGGTACAAGATTTGAGACCCACTTTGGATAATCAATCATCTGTATGAACCCTACATCTAGGAGCTTCTGTAATTCCATTTTGACCAATAGTGCTATCTGGGGATGCATCTTCCTTATCTTTTGTCTCAATAGCTTTGCTTTGGGATATATAGCTAGGTGGTGAACCACAACTTTTGGATCAAGACTAGGCATGTCGGCATAGGTCCATGAAAATTTTATATTTCTTTCTTTTAGGAATGCCACTAGAAGTTCTTATTCTTTTGTCAGAAGTGATTCTACATAGAAGGTGATATGCAACACTTCCTTTATTCCCAGGTTGACTGGATTGCAATTCTCTGCTAAGACCGTTGACTTCTCCTGATGAATTGCACTAAGGGGAAGATTGAATCCTTCATCCTCTGGTGACTCGGAGAGGTTTCCACAGTTGGATGCATCCTTTATTTTTACTGTTTTCAAGTCAGAGAGTGTCACAATGTGGTTTTCGCTCAAAGACCTAGAGATTATTCTCAAATTTTCACTTTTGCAATTGAAGGATTCAATCGTTTCCCTGAAATAGGCATGTGTGTCTAGTATGATGTCGAACCTAGCCTTATGATCTCCATATGGTATCATATCCCATAATCCCATGAATTTTAAGAGTGCCTCATCATTTTTGAATGTGTCCAAAACTGGTGTTCCTCGTTGGTTGTAATCGATGAGTTGGGGATAGAATAAGTTTATTTCATGGGTTTGATGGTTTGATTCAAAGGACAAGGTGCTAATAATGAGTAGGGAGGAATATTCGAAAAGCATGGGAAAGTCTGTTATGGGATCCTCATCACTACTACACACATCAGTTATGTCAAAGGTAAAGTTGTCTATGACTCGACCTATGGATACTGGTAATTGAAGGGTGGATGTTGATTGCTGAGGGAGAGTTTTGACCTTTCTAACTGAGGCACTCTTGCCAAGTATGGTTACCTTCGGAGGGGTACATCCAAGGCCAAGATTTATTATACGCTTCTCAGGAATGAGAGGTACTAGAAGACCATTATCATTTTTTCCAAGTTTCTTGTTTTTGTTATAGCCCATACCAAGCATCATTTGTAATCCTTTGTTGCTCTCCATGGGAAGATCAAGTGTGGGCCTTTCATCTTGGTATAGAAAGCTTGTTATTTTTTTTTCATCCATCACTTCTTGACTTAGATCTCCCCAACATTTGAATCTAGAAGGGTCTGCTCTAAAGGTTTGGGATGATGTTTCAACTAGTTGGGGTTTCCCATGAGACCTAGGAGATTGAGGTAACTCTCCAATTACGAAAGCACTTTTCTTCATTCTATAATCCCCACACCCATTATCTTGGATAATGACCTCGATTTCAGATATATCAGGAATGGTGGGTGTCTTTGTCTCAGAAGTGGAGGCTAAAGTAGTTGAGTCTACATATGGAGTTGTAGGTCCATCATTCTTTGGGACTTGGGGGATTTTATAATATTTTGCTTCTAGGTTCTTGTAGTAGACAAAGGGCTAAGGATCACCATGGACCATGACCTCTTGATTTGTATATGGGAACTTGACACATTGATGGAAGGTTGATGCGATAGCTTGCATTCCATGGATCCATGGACACCCTAGGAGAATGTTATAAGGTAAATCAAGGTCAAGGACCTGGCATGTGGTTTCTATATTGGTTGGCCCTACTTGAATAGGGAGTTGCATAGTGCCCTAAGACACTCTTTCCTGATCATCATATGCTCTAATTGTGAATCCCTTACCATTTTCAATGGCATCCTCTGAGAATCACAGATTCTTTATTATTTTGAGGGAACAAATATTTAGGCCTACACCCCCATCCACCAAGACCCTTTTTACCTTTTTTTTATGCACTAAGACCTCAAGGTGGATTGCATGATTAAGAGACGGTTGGGTGGGGAAGTCCTGATCGGAGAATGTTAGGAGATTCAGAGCGGTGATGTGTTTGACCATAGATTGGAATTGGTTAGCATCAAGATCCGTGGTGATAGTGGATGAAGCCAATGCTTCCTCTAGGATTTTTCTATGTGCGGGTGATATCTTCAACAACTCCATGATGGAGATCTGAGTAGGAGTTCTTTTTAGTTGGTCCAACTAGACATTGTATCCATTAGGAACATATCTTGGATTTGAGGTGGATGCTCTAGGTGGCTGTGATGACCCAACAATGGTAACTTTTCCACCGCATGTGGTGACTCCAAAATTAGTTTTGGCTCCCTTGATATTAATAATAGTGACCATCTCATCTAGGGATGTGACAACATGATCGTACACATGGTTCACATTAGCATACTTGGTCTTTCCATGGTTGTTCCCTTTATTATGATCCAACATCAGATTCGTGTATATTTTTAGGTCTTGATTTCTGGCAGGTTGTTCAACATTTATAACCTTGTCATCAATGAGGTCTTGGATCAAATTTTTCAACCTCATACAGTTGGCTATTGAGTGCCCCTTGATTTTGTGAAAATCACAAAGGTGGTTTTTATTGTACCATGGTGGTTTTACTTGGGGTTCTTGATAGTTGTCATAAGTGGGAATTTTGATGAGATTCTCGTTTATCAATTTCTTCATGATCGATTCAATTGGTTCCCCAAGGGTAGTGTATTTTTTCTTGGGGGGATATTTGTTTCGAGGAGGTGGTCCCCCTTGATTATTTCGATTGTTTACTTAATTGTTGGGTGGTGGTTGTGATACTGCATTAGCTTGGCTATTGTTTTGATTGTTGCCTTGCGATTGTTGGTATGTTTAGGTGTTTTGTTTTAGAGCATTGATTATGACCTTGGAATCCACCACACAATCATTGGTGACATTCTTGTTTTTTTCCCACGTGTGAGGTTTTTTGTTATAGCTGGTGGATGGGAAGTTGTCTTGATGTTCTAGATATGTGGGTGTCCCCCCTTGTGCAATAAGGGCTCTTTCGATGTTGAGCACCTTGGGGATCAAATGGTCATATGTGGTGATACATTGCATCTTAAGATGGAATGCCAAGGTTTTCTCAAGATTGGAAATGATGGTACAAAATTGTTGTTCTTCTGGCATGGTCCATTTGCTCCTGTTGGCCTTGGATCACCATCATTGCAGGAAGGAAGCGAATGATTCCCCCTTAGCTTGTTTAAGAGTGGATAGTTCCTCTAGAATGGCATCCATACCTATTTTGAATACGTAGTTTTTTATAAATGTGTCTACAATCTCTTGGAACTTTTTGACTCCAGGAGGAAGGTGAGAGAACCATTCCATGGCAGGGCCATCCAAGCTCTGAGGGAATAGTTGTATCAAATATGTATCATCATATGCAACCTCCATGTAATGTACTTGGAATTCCCTGATGTGATCTTCAGGGTTTCATGTCCCACGATATTTGTCAAATTTAGGGATTTCGAACCCCTTTGGAAATGGTACCATTGTGAGGCTTCTATCAAAAGGATAGGGGCACATGTTGCTTTGTTTTTTTGTTGTTTTCCCCAATTGGAGATCTAGCACTTGTTGTGAGAGAAATTTTATTTGTGCAGTCACATCATCTTGCAGATCGAGAGGTGGAGTGAATGTGTTTTGAAGTGGTCGAGGTGTTTGAGTGATGGGTGGAGTGTTGGGTATGTTGGTGGGAGTTTGTTGCAAACTCTATTGTGTGATCAAGGCTTGCTGATATGCCTCCATTTTCTGTTGTGCCAACAATGCTTGTTGTTGGTCTTGCCGCTGTTGTTCCAAAAAAGCTTATTGTTGGTCTTGCTATTGTTGTGCCAACGATGCTTGTTGTTTGGATAATAATTGGGCTACTTCATGTTGCACTTGATACTGTTGCAGGGCTTGTTGATATACTTGTTGTTGAGCTTCTTGTCATTGTGCCTAGTATTGAGCTTGCACTTGTGCTTGCTAAGCTTGATCATGTGCTTGTTGGGAAACTTGTGTAGCTTGGGCAACCTCTGCAACTTGTGTGGCTTGAGCTGCTTGCGCAGCTTGGGTGGCTTGTTGTTGTTGCAACAAAGCTTGAGCTTGGGAATTTTGATGTGCTTGTTGTGCTTGTTGCACTTGTTGTGGGGATTGAGCTACTTAGGCTTGTTGACCAGCTTGTTGTGCAACTTGTGTGTTTTGTGCTTGTTCAGCTTGGAACTACTGAAGTGCCTTCTGATAGGATTGTTGAGCTACTTGCAATGTGATGCTATATTGGTTGGCCACATTTAGTCTTGGTGGTGATGGTGGTGGCAGATTTGGAATGGTGTTTGTTGTTGTGATGAGGGGTGTCATTGTATTGATGACAAGGATTTGTGTAGTGGATGGTGTGATTGATATGCTTGGTCCTTGAGAGACCACATTTATGGATGGTGTAGTGATTGCTTGGTTTGCTTGGATGGTTGCCACCTATTATTGTGATATCGATGGAAAGATAGATGAATTTGGTACAATATTTTGATTTATGATTGGGGGGTTGCTTTGATTTTTTTGATTGATGGTTGGTAAAGGGGTGAGCCCTAAACCAAGGAGTGGTGTGGATGTTAATGGCAAAGGTGGAAGTGGTGGAAAAATGGGTGGTGTGTTCCCTCGAGGAAATGATGATGATGAGGGGTCAAAGATTCCCCCTGGTCTAAATAGCCCACTTTCTCCTTGTAAAGTCATAGGGAGAGAGGTTTGTGCATTGAGAGGATATGTTGGTGTTGCGTGAAAAGATGATGGGTCATTGGGGTCATGAAAGGTGAGTGGAACGTATGGGCATAGTGGATTTAACGAGATGGATTGAACCAATATGGTATTTGCATCCAAGTCTTGGTTGTTTACAAGGGGGTATGTTTGTAGTGATGCTTTGAAATAGAGGCGTGGATGAGATTGGAGGCATAATCTCAAGAGATTTCTCCACAAGAGTACTCACATTATAGTCGGAAGGGAGTTTAGCCCCTTCTTTGGCCAATTCTAACATGTATTGTGAGGGATTTAGTTTCATAATGGCATTAACAATTTTGCGAGTCTCAGGATTTTGGACCATTTCAATAATCTCATATTGAGTCATCCCTAAAACATTGTTGGTGATGTCTTCCACTTGACCACCTTCTTCTTGAGAATCTTGTGGAAGTGGGGGAATATTGAGCGTGGGATTGCTAGACCCAATGGGATTCATTTCGGGAGCGGTTTGACTCAAGTCAATCGAAGTGGATGTTTCTTTGTTTGTTTCCATGTTCTTCTTGTGTTAAGATCTAGTTTGGACCATAAAATGAGGATCAATTTTCAGGAATGGGAGGTGAACCTTTAATTCCTTGGATTGATCCAAACTTTAGGTACAAAAAAGAAAGTCTAATATATTAAGGATCAAAAGGATGGTGATGGTGATAATGAAAGATGGATGATTGGTGAATGATTGGAACTCTTAGGAAACTTTGAAGAGGATACTAAAATTTAGGACTTTGGTTTTGATGTTTGATTTGATTTTGGATTTGGTTTGGATAATGAACTCATAAACTCTAAGAGGTTGGATGTTGTCCTAGGGTAAACTTTTCCACAAGATGATAATTTGAATAAGTGTGAAAAGAAGGATTCATCTACACACACCTAGTCAAACAAGAAGATTTGTATTTGTTTTGATTTTTTATTTTAAGAGGATTTGCCCAAAGTTTAGCATGAAGGATTTTTTCAAGATTTCCCAGAGTTGTTTGTGAGGTGATTTTGATTTTGATGTTTGAAGATGGATGAGAGTTTTGGTTTTGATCCTAAGAGAGTTAGAAAGAATTTTGTTTACTAGACCTAGGTGTTGAAGAACATGCTAATACTTCATATGTGAGATACTCAAACCTTTGAAAGAGACTTGGATTTTGACAACAAAAAAATGAATACAAATTTGGATTGTTTCTTGATAAACGTTTGTAAAAGTTGAAGGTCAATCTTTCTCTAAATTCAAAAAGCATAGACAAACATTTCTTGCAAGCTTTTTAACTAAGACCTTTGGACTTTGGTTTTTGGATTTTGATCTTTCAAGAAATCATTTGGAAGAGCACATGTGTGGGGTGAAAATGTTTCTTATCTTTTCTTAATGAGTTCCTTTTACCACAAACAAATTTTTGGTTAGCTTTTCAAACTAAATGTCTAATGTCTCAATTTCTTCTCATCCCACAAATTCCATTATGTGTAAATCAAGGAAATTAAGGCAATAGTCTCCTAATGTTGACTTTAGTGAAAGCGAATTGATATGTAAATTCAAATGCTTAGAATCCTCTAAGGATAGAATCCCTAGGGAAAGCAATAACACTTGGATTTTGTCAAAGGTATTTGCTTACTCTAAAGGGTTTGAAATTTGATGATCATGGTTGAATGTTTGTTTTCCAATGTTTAAGATACAAGCAAAGTGTTTTGATTCCAAGAAAATGCACAACCCTATGGATAGTCAAGAGACAATATTTGTTGAATTCCCACTTGGATAAATCCAGTTGCGCTTATTCTTGGTGGATGATTAAAAGCTTGACCACACTGGATCCCTTCCACGACACTCACTTTTACGGGTCAGCCAAGCTTTAGTAACCATGAGACTCTCATGGAATACCTCTCATCTCTACCAAGAATTGCAAAAATGTGGGGCAGCTTCAGAACGAATGTTCTTGCACCAACAAATAGATAAGGATTGGGGCTTCTAAACAAATTGGTTCTTAGTAAGGGTGATTAGGGACATGGCACCTTGTGAGCATCCAACAAGCCACTAAAGGCTTTAATCAATCCTACTAGGGGATCTTATAATTTTTAAGGTAGTACCCCATTCTGAAAGACATTGTACGGCTAAGGCCTACATACCATTGGACTTGACAATTTAGTCTTATCATTTTATATACCGGCTCGAGTGAGAAAATAGTTGGAGTCATCTTCGAGTTCTCCTTTCAGATGTGTCTCTTAGGCATGCCCATCTAAGGGTAAAAAAAAGTGAGCAAGCACATCCATAGTTCAATCAATCTTTTTTACGTGAACAAAGAGAGAACACACGCGATATACTCCACTCACACTAGCAAGATTTATTCAATTTTAAGAATCCAAATTGAAATGTGGAGGCAATCACTTATACAACTTAATATCACCAAAAGACTTTTGATTCTCAAGATCACCATGAGGTGCAAGAGAAGAACATATTCCTTTTAAGTGATATTACTTTGGATAAGAGATTACTAAACATAAAAGACACATGTTCATTTTAAACTTCACAACAAGAATGAATTCTTTTTTAAGCACCAAAATTGAAGTGTAAAATTTGCTTGTTCAATTTTAAAACCCCAAAAAAAATTTTAGTAAGTTCCTAAGATTCTTATTTTAATCCCTTTATTTTGTTCTTTTTAAGCCCAAACGAAAATTATTGAGTCCTAAAACTGAAAGTAATGAAATCCTTGAGATGAAATTATAAGTGCTTTTGAAGTGTTAAAAAAACACTTGATACACAGATGCACTATAATAGAGCCTAGATGTGCTAGAAGGTGTCTCAGATGCACTATAATAGAGCTTGGATGTGTTGGAAGATGTTGCGAATGGGATGTAATAGAGCTCAGATGCGCTAGAAGATGTCTCAAATGCGTTGGAAGATGTTGCAGATACACTGTAACAGAGCTCAAATGTGCTGGAAGATGTCTCAAATGCACTATAATGGAGATCGAATGTGCTAGAAGATGTCTCATATATGCTATAATGGAGCTCAAATGCGCTGGAAGATGTCTCAGATGCACTATAATGGAGCCTGGATGCACCAAAAGATATCTTGGATTTGCTATAACAAAGCTCGGATGCACTAGAAGATGTTGCAGATGTGCTGTAATAGGGATTTTAATGACCAATGTTGAAAAATAGTGACATTAGCCAAAAAAATGTGTTAGCTTTGAGATTTCAGCCCTCCTTCTAGAGCCAAAATGTGAATGGTGATCCTAGACCTGCACAAACACAAAGAACAAACACATTATTAGTCCATTATGCAAGTTAAATCATCATTCCCCATGAAATTCATTTGAAACACGAAAATAAGAAATAATATGAAGAACAAAATAAAAAAAGCTATTAAATCCTATTTAAATGATCAAACTCTCAATCCCATGGGGGAATTGGTGTCATTTTGATGTAGAAAATGGCCCTTTCCTAATTCCTTGCAAGCTTGATGATCAATGGTGAAGATTTGATGCTCCTTGATGAAATTTCTCCATAACCTAGCTATGAAATTATGAAAATGCATGAAAATGGATGAACTTGATTCAAAACATGAAGATGATAACTTTACACAAGTTGTGGATGAAAATGACTAAGATTATGGATCCAAAATTAATAAAATATCCTTCTATTTATAGAAGAGAATGATGGAGGATGAGGAAAAATGGATGAATGTGGGATAAAACACCAACCAATAGTGCAATGCCACTTGTCAACATGTGAGTGGACAAATGTGGAGCACATTTTGATGAATGTGCACATTAATGCAATCAGGTGGAAATTCAAAATTGGAGAAGTGACATGTTGGAGGGAGATAGAGGATGAAATAAATGCCACTTGGCTCAAGAAAAGGACATGTAAGATGCCTTTAATGCCTTGTTGGATGGACAAGTACTTTTGGGGGGAGATTTCAAATTTGAGGAATATTCCATCCTTTGATGCCTTTTTGAATGAAAATAGATGATTTATTATTTATTTAAATTTATTTTCATGAGCAAGTTGCAAAAGCTAGAGGATTTGAGTGATTAAGATTAGGATTAATCAGGATTTGATTAATGTAAATGGAGATTAGCTGATTTGACATTGTGATTTAGATTTTAGGATTTAAATAAATCAAAATGAGAGGAATAATGATATTAGACTTAATTAAATAAAGTTAGATTTATTTAATTAAAGAGGATGATGTTAGATTTAAATCAAATAAAGATTATTATTTTTAATTTAAAGGAGATGACCTTAGAGCCTAATTAAAGAAAATGAATTATTTAATTAAAAGGGAGACTATATGATTAATTAAACAAAATGATTTATTTAATTAATAGGAGATGATGATTTAATTAGATAAAATTGATTTATTTAATTAAAAGACAGAATATGATGAATTTAATCAAATAAAGATTATTTGATTAAATGGTTAGTAAAATTAGAATCAGGTGCATAGGATGAATGGGTATATTTTCCGTGTCTACACTATCTATTGACAGTGAGCCTCTTTGTAATCGGTTTTGCAATTACTCTATATTGTGAGTTAATCCTCACCATGGTTTTTCCCTGATTGGGTTTTCCACGTAAATTTGGTGTTTCTTGTGTTGTTATTGCTTTCTGTTATTTGCACTTCATGCTCATACTTAATAACATATTAAAGTGGATGTGAAGATCAATAATTATTCGATATTTTTGAATGTGATTGGTGACAACTAATTCACCCCCCCTCTCAACTGCCGTATGCATTTCAACAAATGGTATCAGAGCATTGGTTCCTCAGAGAAGAGCTTAACCACTTGAGGTAGATCCGATGATGCACAAATTGATAATCCATGTGTTTGATGCATCTGATTACAGTTTCTAGCAAGTACAGATGAGAGGTTACTTTATCTCTCTTGGTTACAAGAATTGGAAACCTATTGAGACAAAATATGTTGCACTGACAAGTGGTCCTTCTTTTGCAAATGATATTTCTTCCTATGAATAAAATGAAAAAGAAAGGTATGAAATCTATAGTGCTTTGTCTAAGCCTAAGTTGACAAAAGTTATTTCTTTGGGCATTTCTTATGAAGTTTCAAAAAAGTTGGAAGATATCTATGAAGGAAATGAGAAGCAAATTGTCAAAGAAGCTAATAAATAAGCACAGATATGAGAAGTTCAAAATGGAAGAAGGTGAAGATATTGCAAGCTATTTTTAGAGGGTTGATATTGTAGTAAATGAAGTCAAAAATCAAGGTGGTACCCTAACAGATGAAGATGTAATGGAGAATATTTTGATGACTCTACCGAAGAGTTACAGTGATAAGGTCTTAGCTATGGAGGAAGTTTACGATCCTAAGAAATTTACTAAAGAACAACTATTTGGCACCTTCACAACATTTAAAATAAGGAAATTTGGAAAATAAAAGGAGAAAATGGAATCAACCTTCAAAGCTACAAAGAAAGAAGATGATATGGATTGTGATAGTTTAGAGGAGTTCGAAGCAAATTTTACAAGGAAGTTGAAGAAAGGTACCAGTAAGTACAAAGGTGTGTTACCTTTTAAATGTTTTAGTTGTGGAAATATTGGTCACTATGCTTCAAGATGTCCAAATAGAGTTGTACACAAGAAGGGAAGAGATAATAAAGACAAGAAGGATAAGAAGTTTAAGAAATTGTATTAGTCAGAGAAGATGCTAGAATTTATAATGATGAATCTGATTTTGAGGGTGATAATGATGAATGCCTATTTCTATCCCTAGAGAATAAATCAATGTCTACTAACCATGGAAGATGTGCAAGGGAATGTGGTCTGGAAAACAAGAAGGAAGAGATGGAAGGTACTTTGGTTACTACCTTTCATGCTAGACAGGATGAAGACTATTGGGTGATTGACAATGGCTGCTCAAGTCACATGATTGGAGATAAAAGTAAATTTACTAAATTTGAAAAGTATGATGGTGGATTTGTCATGTTTGGAGATGATTTAGGTGAAAAGATTGTTGGGAAAGGAAAAATTAGTTTCTATGGAAAACACAGTATTGATGATGTCTTTTATGTTAAGGGCTTAAGGAATAATCTTTTGAGTGTTGGATAAATGTGTAGCAAAGGTTTCAAACTTGTGTTTTAGGATAATACTTGTGAGATTAGAAAAGGGGGTCTGAAACTATGGTAGCTGTAGGAAGAACATATGGAAACATTTACCAGCTTAATGGTGTTGATGGTCAATGTTTTGTATCTCAAGCTAACGAAATTTGGCTATGGCACGAGAGGATGGGACATGTAAATTTTGATAATCTAGTCAGGATTAGTTCAAGATAAGTTGTTTGAGATCTACCTAAACTCACAAAGCCTACCAATATTGTTTGCAGAATTTGTTAGTTGGGAAAGAAAACAAGATGTAGCTTTAAAGGAAAATATCAATCAACTACCAGAATACTGGAATTGGTTCATATAGACCTCTGTGGTCCTACAAGAATAGGAAGTCTTAATGGTGACAAGTATTTTATGCTTTTAATTGATGATTATTCTAGAATGACATGGGTTACTTTTCTTAGGAATAAAGCACAAGCTCTAGATAGATTCAAAGTGTTCAAGGCTATGGTGGAGAATGAAGTGAACCTAAAAATCAAATGTTTAAGGTTTGATAGAGGTGGATAATATACTTCCAATGAGTTTAATACATTTTCTGAAGAGCATGGTATAAATAGGCATTTTTTTCTCCTAAAACTCCTCATCAGAATGGAGTTGTTGAGAGGAAGAACCGAACTATTCAAGAGGTTACAAGAACTATGATGAAAGAGGAAAATGTACCTAATGTATACTAGAAAGAAGAAATCCACATTGTTGTTTACATTCTTAACTATTTTCAGATCAAAGGTAATAACACAAAGACCCCTTTATGAACTATGGACTGGCAAGATTCCTATAGTTAAGTACTTTAAGGTGTTTGGAAGAAAATGTTACATTAAAAGAGATGATTAGAATCTAGGAAAGTTTGATGCAATATGTGATGAAGGTATTTTCCTTGGATATTCAACTAATAGCAAAGCTTATAAATGCTTCTATAAAAGATTGAGGAAGATTGTTGAAAGTGAAAATGTAAAAGTTGATGAACATATGAACAAATCAGTTGAGATAAGTGAAGTTGAGCCAGATGAACCTACCTATGGTCAAGTACAATAAGAGAATAAGGAAGAAGAAGAAAATATTGAAGAAGAATAAGCTCTAGAACCTACTCCTAAGACTACAAAATATGTATAGAAAAATCATCCTGAAGAATAGATAATTGGAGACAAAAGTGAAGGTGTAAAGACAAGAAGCAAAGTGGTAGCAGTTGAGGTAAATTTTTGTTTACTATCCAAGATAGAACCTAAATTAGTGTGTGAATCCTACAAAGATGAGAATTGGGTTAGAGCAATGAAAGAGGAGTTACAACAGATAGAGAAAAATCAGACATGGGAACTGGTTCCTAGACCGGTAAATAAGAATGTAATTGGTACAAAATGGGTATTCCAGAATAAGTTGAATGAGAATGGTGAAGTTGTGAGAAACAAAGCAAGGCTTGTGTGCAAAGGTTATTCATAGGTAGAAGGAATAGGCTTTGAGGAGACATTTTACCCAGTGGCAAGAATGGAGGCTATTCAGATGTTTTTGGCATTTGCTACCCACAAAGACTTCAAGGTATACTAGATGGATGTCAAGTTTGAATTCCTAAATGGAGAATTAGAACAAGAGGTGCACATGGAACAACCAGAGGGATTTTAGTTATTAGATAAACTGGACATGGTTTGCAAGTTGAAAAAGGAATTATATGGACTTAAATAGGCTCCAAGAGCATGGTATGCAAGGTTGGATAGGTATTTGACACAACAAAGATTAAACAAAGGCTTCACAGACAATAATCTCTATTTCAAGGTTGAAGGAAACAAAATTTTTGATAGTAGTTGTGTATGTTGATGATATTATCTTTAGAGGAAATGAAGGTATGTACAAGAGATTTGCAAAGGAGATGCAAAAAGGATTTGAAATGTCTATGATTGGTGAGTTGAATTTCTTCCTTGGACTTCAAGTGAATCAAAATGATAAGGGAATATTCATTTTACAATAAAAGTATGTTAAAGAGTTGTTGAAGAAGTTTGGAATGGATGACTCCAAAATGGTCTGTAACCGTATGGTGACTGGATGCAAACTAACTAAAGATGATGAATCTCCTAAAGTTGATCAAAGCATGTATAGATCTATGATTGGTGGACTGTTATATATTATTTCTACTAGACTAGATATCATGCATGCAATATGTTTGGTTGCTAGATTTCAAGCAGAACCTAAAGAAGAACATGTTACAATTGTGAAAAGAATATTTAGATATCTAAAATGGACTTTGGATTATGGCTTGTGGTATCCTAAGGATACTGATTTCACCTTCAATGCTTACACTAATGCATATTGGTTTGGTTGTGTAGACGATCAGGAGAGTACAGGTGGTGGTACATTATTTCTTGGAGGAAGAGTGGTTTCATGGATAAGTAATAAACAAGATTCAATTTCCTTATCCTCTATAGAGGCTGAGTACATTGTAGTAGCATCTTGCTGCACACAGGTCTTATGGATGAAGCAAACACTGAAGGACATAGGAGTGATGTGTGATGATCCTATCCCTATATTATATGATAATACAAGTGCTATAAACATTTCAAAGAATCTGGTAATGCATTCAAGGATAAAACATATATCTATCAAATATCATTTCTTGAGGGAGAAGGTATTGGAGAATGAAGTCAAATTGGAGTATGTTCCTAAAAAGGATGAAATTGTCGATATATTTACTAAGGCTATTTTGAAGGATACTTTTGAGTATCTCAGGAAGAAGTTATGGGTTGCTTCCCCTCCTTCAAACTAGGTGCACATAGAGGTGTATTAGTCCAATGGATCTATAGATTCTTCATTTGTTTGGACTGATGACTAGGGTCTACTCCTTAGGGGGAGTAGGAAGTATAATTGTTGCAATATGAGATGTGTGGGTGCACTCCTAAGGAGGAGTAATCAGATTTTTTGTTCTTTTCCATTGATTTCAAAGGGGGTGAGAGATTCGTGTGTTTCCATCAATGACAAAGGGGGAGATTGTTGCAAGTATGAGTAAGACTGGTGGTGTTGTCATTAATGGTGTCATTGATGTCAACATAGTATAGGTTATTGCAGAGAAAGGAATCCAATGATTACAGGTTGTGCATGTATAGTTGAGATATTGTTGAGATATTGTGAGTACATGGAGCTATCTTTATGGTGTTGTAGGTGTGCTGATATGATGAGTTACCAAGTGCTTTTGAGAAAATTAATAAGTAGTGAAATTAGATTTGTGTATATGTTCAAAATGTTCTTTGGTATGTGCTCCACATTTATTTTGTGTTGATGCTATGCTTTTGTAGATCTGAAGAGTTTTTTATGGGCATCATTGGGTGATATATCTTGGATTATAGCTTCTAGTTTGATGGAGAGTGAAATTTGTTTTCACCAATGTGTGAACTAGTCTAGCATAGTTGTTTTTCTATGGACAAGGATAAATGTATCTACTATGTAGTCCTCCATTGGTTTTTTTCAGATCTTACGGATCTGAAAGAAGGCTTGTAATGATGCTATCTATGTTTTGTCAAAGGTTTTTATGGTTTGGTACTCTGAAAGATGAGTTTTAGAGTTATTATGTGTCTATGCAATCCAGATTAACTGATGGAATGTGTTCTATGTATGAAGTTTGTTGCATTAGCTGCAGATGAATTTGAAGGCATCTAATATATGTTCCAATGTATGGTGAATTGTGTTATGTGGTACACATGTCATCTTCATTTTTCAGAAGCATGTACTTCAAAGTTCATTTGTGTTTTCATTAGGTTTGGTTGACTTGGTGTTTACATGTCATGCAAAGGATAAGTATCAAATAAGGAAGCGTGTGATTAATTTGAGATGTTTTTTTGGGTCTTGGTTAAGTGTTGATTTGGTCCACTCTCATTCTCTTCCACTATGAGAATGTTGAGTTTCCAACCTAATTTGAATTTGTAAAATGAAGGTGTGTAGCTGACCTTGGAGAAATTTTCTAAGGTTGAAGATGGTATAAATGCAAGTCAAGATTTTAAGGATTGAATATCTAGGAAGAATCCACAATTTTGAGAAGCAAGAGTGTGCAAAAGTGAATTGAGGAAGCAATACTTTAATGTGTTAGACTCCTTAAGGCAGTGAGCTAATGGTGTCTGCAATCTTCTGATCAAGGTTGTGGATGTGTGGAAGTTGTTGTGGTGGATCTTCTGTTGCATTGAGAAAGTGTTCTATGTGTAATATTCTTATTTCTATCTTTCTATATCTGTAGGTAGTGAGCCTCCTTCTTGGGAAATGAACCCTTTGGCAGTGAGCCTATTTGTAATCAATTTTAAAATTACTCTATATTGTGAGTTAATCCTCGTCGTGGTTTTTCCCTTATTGGGTTTTCCACATAAATATAGTGTTTCTTGTGTTGTTATTGCTTTCTGTTATTTGTACTTCATGCTCATACTTAATAATAGATTAAAGTGGATGTGAAGATTAATAATTGTTTAAGATTTGTGAATGTGATTGGTGACAACTGATTCACCCCCCCTCTCAATTGTCTTGCACCTTTCAACAAAACATTGATTTGACAACAAATGGGATATGTATATCATGAAATGACTACCAAGTATAGTAAAGAATACACGTGTGATTGTATGACGTATGTTAACCCCAAAGCTTAATGACAAACCCATCTCAAGTCATGTCACTAGTACCATAAGGAAATAAAAACCATTTAAAATGCTAAAAGAATTTAAAAAGTTACCATATTACCAACCATTGAGGACCATCATGTGTTGAGGTGGTGATTAGAGAAAATCGTGTAGATGTGAAGAGATAATCCATGGAAAGGAAACTAGATGTGTGGGACCACAAAATAAAATGATGGGGAGTGAAAGAAGAAGTGGAAGATGGGAGACATCAAGAAGAAGACACCTGGAAGCAACTATCAACATCACATATAAGAATATTAGTTTCAACCATCACATGCAATGATGGTGAAAACTAGTCATAAGGAAGACTGTTGATACAATATGAACCCATGTATATGTGGCCCCAAAACAAATCCAAATTGGAAAATCAAGTGGTCTTGGAAGAATATACCAAGCAAGGTGATGCAAATAAGGAGGTCCAACTAGCTAAGTGAGAGGCTATGAACCCCTAATAGATCAAAGCAAGGTCAAATGTAGGACCTAAACAAATATCACCAAAGACACCAATCATCCTCAAAGAGGTAACCTTTCAAAGAATGTGAAGAGAAAGGTCTAGTCATCAAAACAATAGTTCTTATCACAAAAGCTACAAAAAAATTTGTCACAGTGGAGTTGTCTTGTTTTTTCTTCTCTCGGTAGATAACCATCAAAAGTCCTATTTTCAGTTATGTACGACCTAGGAGCATTGATAAATTTATTTTCACCCCTAAGATTGTTATACAGTTATTACTCATTGATAACCCAATTTTCAAGTAGTAACTGACCAACAATGCTCGAAGGTTTTCATTGTTGGATCTTTATTGATTGTTCTTTTTTCTATTATTATTTGTTTTTAAAGTACCTATCTAGTACTTGAAGAGGTGATAGGAACTCAAGATACAACATTAAGTTCCTTCGTAAAACTAGAAACATAGTTTTGTTTAGAAATAGGTTGTTTGTATAATTTTAAGTGGTGCCCATTAAAAAAAAGAGCCATGCAATCAGAGTCTATGATGCAAAGCTTGACTACACTATTGTTGTAGAAAGCCTCAATTTCATAAGGTCCAATCCATTTGGTGTGAAACTTTCCCTTAAAACCCTAGAATCTAGAATCATAGAGAAGTTCCTAATTCCCTGGTTGAAAAGAACATTGTCAAATGTAATGCTCATGCCAAAGAGAATGCTATTTTTGAACTATCTCTACATGGAAAAGAGCTTCTTGTTGAATTTCATCAAGTGCATTAAGGTTATCAATCCTTACTTTCTAAGCTTCAATAATATTAATTCACAATTTAAAAGTAGTGCATAGAGTGTTTATCTCAAATTCAATAGGTAAAGTTGTTGTCTTACTATAAACAAGCTCATATGGTGTAAGACTAGTGGTGGTATTCCACATGGTTCGGTATGCCCATACTACTTATGGAAGTCTTGCTACCCAATCTTTCTTATGAAATGCTATATCCTTTTTCAAAATATTTTTAAGTTCCCGATTGGTCACTTCAACCTATCCATTTGCCTAGGGGTGATATGGTGAGGACTTGTGTTGGATTTCATATACTCAAAATAATGCAAAAAAAAACTTAGATATGAACTGAGGTCCTTCATTTGTAACAATTTTGTGAGGTACGCCAAACCTAGTAAAAATTTTAAAATACAAAAAATCATTAACTTTAGTATCTCTTGCATGTTTTAATGCCACAACCTCTACCCATTAAGTAACATAATTAGTACAAAACAATATATTTCTTATTTCTTGAAAGGGGTTTGATTGGTCCCACAAAATCTAAACCCCATTTTCAAAGGGATCAAGATACAACTAGTTTTGTAGAAGCATCTCATCAGAATGTGTGGGTATCCACATACATTTGTATTGATCATAGTGTTGCATGAAATTTTTACAATATTTATGAAGTGTAGGCCAATAATATCCAGCGGTCAATATTTTTTTAGCAGTTCTTTAAGATGAAAAATTACCTCCACAAGGATTTGAATGACATGCTCGAAGTATATCAAATACATCCTCTTTAGCTACACATCATTGCATGATGTTATTAATGTTGGTATAGAATAAGAGTTTGTTAATATTTGTGTATTGACCACTTAGCCCCACAAGTTTCTGATGATCTTGAGGAGAAAAGTGTGGGGGAAACTTGCAAGTGACTAAGTAGTTTGCAATTTCTGCAAACCATGGACTCTTAATTGATATAGAAAAAATATGCTCATTAGGGAAAGAATCATCAATAGACATAGGTTCATCCTCACATTGCAACCTGGATAGAAAATTTGCAACCATATTTTCTTGACCAGGTTTATCAAGCATAGTTATATCAAAATCTTATAATAACAGTAACCATCTAATTACCATTCCTATAATTATTGGTTTATTCACTAAAAATATTATTGAAAAGTGATATGTATGTATAAATACTTTATAACTAGTTATTTAATGATGAAATTTATTAATGGCATAGACAACAACAAAAAATTGCTTTTCAATAACTGTGTAGTTTACTTCAACACCTATAAAATTATTACTAATGTAATAAATAGAATAGAATAATGTGTCCTAATTTTGACCTAGGACAACTCCCATTGAAAAATTAGAAGCACCTCGATGGACATGAAATGGTAGCTCCCAATTCAGCCCTTATAGTACTGGTGTGGTCAGAAGCTTTTCCTTGATGGCCTAAAAATCTTGTTGACATTCCTACATCCAAGAAAAAATGTTATCTTTTCTCAATAGAACAAAAAATAGTGCAATAATTTTAATAAAGTTTTGAATAAATTTCCTATAATATCCTGCATGTCCTAGAAAGCTATGAACACTTAACTAACAAACAAGAATGGGAAAATATTGAATTATCTGCACCTTTTTTGGGTCAACTTGAATTCCTTTAGTACAAATGTAGTGCCCTAATACTATACCTTTTGTCATCAAAATATGACACTTCTCATGAATTAAAGACAAATTAGTATCTTCACACCACTATAAAAAAAAAATGATATTATTTTTGGCTTCCTCATAGGTATCACCAAACACATTGAAATCATCCATGTAAACCTCAAAATAGTGATAAATCAAATCAACAAAAATAATTAACACTACCATTTGAAAAGTAGAAATGGCATTACATATACCAAAAGGTAAAACATTATATGCATATGTCCCCCAAGGACAAGTAAAAGTATTATTTTCTTGATCCTTAGGTGCAATACAGATCTAATTGAACTAGTTGAATCTATCTAGGAAGGAGAAGAATTTATTACCTGCAAGTACATCCAAAACTTGGTCAATGAAAGGTAATAAAAAATGATCCTTTTGAGTAGCCTTTTTAAGGGATCTATAATCAACACATATCCACAATTTACCATTTTTCTTAGGAACTATCAGCAAAGGAGAAACCCATTCACTGTTAAAAAATGGATATATAAGTCCTATATTTAACAAATTTTTTAATTCTTCTTTCACAATTTCTCGTAAAATTGGGTTTAACCTTCTTTATGGTTTTCCTAACAGGAAAAGTACCTTCCTCTATGTAAATGTGGTGTGTTCACATATCTAGCTATATACCACACATATCTTGATATTCCCATGCAAATGCATTTTTATGATTCTTTAACATGGAAATTAAATTTTGAATTTGTGCATCACACAAATGTACATTAATATTAAGAGTATGTCCTAGTAGAATTTCCATTGATTGAGATTTTGCAAGTAAATCTATAGCATGTTCTTGTGAGGTGGATGGTGAAGAAGTTTCAAAAAGAAAAAATGGACTATATACATAATTATGTGGTAGAAATTGATGTAATGTAATAAAATGCTTAAGTGATTGGGAATCACTTAGCAGAGGAAAGTTCCCAAATGGAAAATTATCTATACATGAATGAATAAAAAATCCTTCCAAAATATTATTACACATATCAATTTTGAAAGAAATTGGAAAAAGTAGTATCCTCTGATAATTCCTCAATATTAAGGGCTTGATCAATTTCCAGAATAGACATGGATTCCTCCAAGTCACTATCAACCCACAAGGGATCTTCAGTCTCCAAGAATGGTTGTGTTGATGGGTACAAAGTCAACCTTTTATTCTATTCCTCATTAGAAATAACCATATTACCTGATTAATAGTTGATATAGGAATATGTTGCAGCCAACCATGGTCTCCCTAAAATTAGGGGCTATCCCCTAGCTTTATTTTGGGCTGCAAGATCATGAAATCAATAGGATATTCCCAAGAATAAAAAAATAACATCCTCTATCATACCTTTAGGTTTTACTAAGGAGCGATCTTCCATTTTTAGGACTATAGGTATAGGCATAATAATGGAAACTCCTAAATCATTTAATGTATTTGGAATAATAATGGTAGCTCCTAAATCAATTAATGTATTTGGAATAATAATGTGACCAATTCTCACCTAAATCATAGGACTCCGTAGATTTGAATACTTGGGAATTGAAATATTTCCCAACATGAGATTGACAAGTTGCCCAATAACTTGCACCATCTTTAGGTCTTGTTTCTTCTTTTGCTTTTGGCTACATAGGTCTTGAGTTGTCTTCATGCACACATTGATGTCCTTGATTGCCTACAAAAGAGGAATATTAATATTAAAATTTCCCAATTCATTTAAAAAATCAAATTATAGTTGAACCACTTCCTTTTGTTTTGGTTGAGACTAAAACCGATCAAGATATGGAGGCAGCTTAGATTACTCATTTTTTATTTTTATTTTTATTTTCTCAAGCTCTTCTAGTGCATTATCTATTTCAGTAATGGTGGTTTCTTGAAGAGCTTTACTTGATTGTAAGTGAAATCCATTAATGACTAGTGTATTGATAGGGTAGGTTGGATATCTGCCACCTCATTATTATATACTAGTTGTGCCACCTTGTTATTTACTTTTGGAGATGGTTGTGCAAGAATTGGTGTTTCCTTTAGTAGTTGTGACTAGTTAGATGGTGGAATATTGGATGAGGGTGGTATTTTTGAAAAGAATTGTGGTGATTGTTGGTATGGAGTAATAATAGGTGGTGCAGGATAAGATGAATATTGTGGAAACTATGATGGTGGCATCCTCCACACTTGTTTCCAAGGTTGAGAAGCATACTGGTACTAGGTTTTCCATTGTGAATAAGGTGGAAGTTTTTTCCACCCTCCATACCATCCTAGTTAAGTTGGAAAGGAAATAGGTTGACCACTAGGCCCTACATTATGAGGTGTATAAAGGTTGTGCATCATTGGGGGCATAGTTCATGGAGGCCAAGGCCTTTGTGGGGCCATGTAGTAAATAGGTTCTTCACTTAATTCCACATCTTCCATATTTGTTGGAAGAGGTTGTAATGTAATAGCCTTGTAATGTAATAGCCTTACTAGCATCCTCTAAATAATATATTTATTTTTTTCTATAAGGACATTTTTCATTAATATGTTTCTTATGACAATTTGGACAAAATATAGAAACTGCTTTTTCAGCTTCTTCTTCTTTGTTACATGTGTACATAGTGTTAATTTGTTTACCCATGTGACTTAAAAGATTAGTCTTGAGATCATCAAGTAATGTACCTAGCTCTCATTTTGTGATACCTGATGTTCTCTTAGAAGAGACATGCTTCCCAGGGTATCCTCATACAGACTAAGTGGATCTTGAATAATTCTTGCAAACATCACAAATAACATCAAATTTTAATTTGGAAATATCCCCACCCCTATAATATTTAAAAAATCCATACATTCATCATGAATAGCCCTAAGAAAAAGATTTTTTATAGTATCATTGTTCAATCTCATTTCTCTAGTACTTTGAAGACTAAATAAGAATCACTCAAGGTAGTCTTCCAAGGTCTCCTCTTTGCATTGCATTATGCAAAAGATC
>VDFB02058242.1:578474830-578541350 GCA_007258455.2 Sequoia sempervirens
TGTGAGATACTCAAACCTTTGAAAGAGACTTGGATTTTGACAACAAAAAAATGAATACAAATTTGGATTGTTTCTTGATAAACGTTTGTAAAAGTTGAAGGTCAATCTTTCTCTAAATTCAAAAAGCATAGACAAACATTTCTTGCAAGCTTTTTAACTAAGACCTTTGGACTTTGGTTTTTGGATTTTGATCTTTCAAGAAATCATTTGGAAGAGCACATGTGTGGGGTGAAAATGTTTCTTATCTTTTCTTAATGAGTTCCTTTTACCACAAACAAATTTTTGGTTAGCTTTTCAAACTAAATGTCTAATGTCTCAATTTCTTCTCATCCCACAAATTCCATTATGTGTAAATCAAGGAAATTAAGGCAATAGTCTCCTAATGTTGACTTTAGTGAAAGCGAATTGATATGTAAATTCAAATGCTTAGAATCCTCTAAGGATAGAATCCCTAGGGAAAGCAATAACACTTGGATTTTGTCAAAGGTATTTGCTTACTCTAAAGGGTTTGAAATTTGATGATCATGGTTGAATGTTTGTTTTCCAATGTTTAAGATACAAGCAAAGTGTTTTGATTCCAAGAAAATGCACAACCCTATGGATAGTCAAGAGACAATATTTGTTGAATTCCCACTTGGATAAATCCAGTTGCGCTTATTCTTGGTGGATGATTAAAAGCTTGACCACACTGGATCCCTTCCACGACACTCACTTTTACGGGTCAGCCAAGCTTTAGTAACCATGAGACTCTCATGGAATACCTCTCATCTCTACCAAGAATTGCAAAAATGTGGGGCAGCTTCAGAACGAATGTTCTTGCACCAACAAATAGATAAGGATTGGGGCTTCTAAACAAATTGGTTCTTAGTAAGGGTGATTAGGGACATGGCACCTTGTGAGCATCCAACAAGCCACTAAAGGCTTTAATCAATCCTACTAGGGGATCTTATAATTTTTAAGGTAGTACCCCATTCTGAAAGACATTGTACGGCTAAGGCCTACATACCATTGGACTTGACAATTTAGTCTTATCATTTTATATACCGGCTCGAGTGAGAAAATAGTTGGAGTCATCTTCGAGTTCTCCTTTCAGATGTGTCTCTTAGGCATGCCCATCTAAGGGTAAAAAAAAGTGAGCAAGCACATCCATAGTTCAATCAATCTTTTTTACGTGAACAAAGAGAGAACACACGCGATATACTCCACTCACACTAGCAAGATTTATTCAATTTTAAGAATCCAAATTGAAATGTGGAGGCAATCACTTATACAACTTAATATCACCAAAAGACTTTTGATTCTCAAGATCACCATGAGGTGCAAGAGAAGAACATATTCCTTTTAAGTGATATTACTTTGGATAAGAGATTACTAAACATAAAAGACACATGTTCATTTTAAACTTCACAACAAGAATGAATTCTTTTTTAAGCACCAAAATTGAAGTGTAAAATTTGCTTGTTCAATTTTAAAACCCCAAAAAAAATTTTAGTAAGTTCCTAAGATTCTTATTTTAATCCCTTTATTTTGTTCTTTTTAAGCCCAAACGAAAATTATTGAGTCCTAAAACTGAAAGTAATGAAATCCTTGAGATGAAATTATAAGTGCTTTTGAAGTGTTAAAAAAACACTTGATACACAGATGCACTATAATAGAGCCTAGATGTGCTAGAAGGTGTCTCAGATGCACTATAATAGAGCTTGGATGTGTTGGAAGATGTTGCGAATGGGATGTAATAGAGCTCAGATGCGCTAGAAGATGTCTCAAATGCGTTGGAAGATGTTGCAGATACACTGTAACAGAGCTCAAATGTGCTGGAAGATGTCTCAAATGCACTATAATGGAGATCGAATGTGCTAGAAGATGTCTCATATATGCTATAATGGAGCTCAAATGCGCTGGAAGATGTCTCAGATGCACTATAATGGAGCCTGGATGCACCAAAAGATATCTTGGATTTGCTATAACAAAGCTCGGATGCACTAGAAGATGTTGCAGATGTGCTGTAATAGGGATTTTAATGACCAATGTTGAAAAATAGTGACATTAGCCAAAAAAATGTGTTAGCTTTGAGATTTCAGCCCTCCTTCTAGAGCCAAAATGTGAATGGTGATCCTAGACCTGCACAAACACAAAGAACAAACACATTATTAGTCCATTATGCAAGTTAAATCATCATTCCCCATGAAATTCATTTGAAACACGAAAATAAGAAATAATATGAAGAACAAAATAAAAAAAGCTATTAAATCCTATTTAAATGATCAAACTCTCAATCCCATGGGGGAATTGGTGTCATTTTGATGTAGAAAATGGCCCTTTCCTAATTCCTTGCAAGCTTGATGATCAATGGTGAAGATTTGATGCTCCTTGATGAAATTTCTCCATAACCTAGCTATGAAATTATGAAAATGCATGAAAATGGATGAACTTGATTCAAAACATGAAGATGATAACTTTACACAAGTTGTGGATGAAAATGACTAAGATTATGGATCCAAAATTAATAAAATATCCTTCTATTTATAGAAGAGAATGATGGAGGATGAGGAAAAATGGATGAATGTGGGATAAAACACCAACCAATAGTGCAATGCCACTTGTCAACATGTGAGTGGACAAATGTGGAGCACATTTTGATGAATGTGCACATTAATGCAATCAGGTGGAAATTCAAAATTGGAGAAGTGACATGTTGGAGGGAGATAGAGGATGAAATAAATGCCACTTGGCTCAAGAAAAGGACATGTAAGATGCCTTTAATGCCTTGTTGGATGGACAAGTACTTTTGGGGGGAGATTTCAAATTTGAGGAATATTCCATCCTTTGATGCCTTTTTGAATGAAAATAGATGATTTATTATTTATTTAAATTTATTTTCATGAGCAAGTTGCAAAAGCTAGAGGATTTGAGTGATTAAGATTAGGATTAATCAGGATTTGATTAATGTAAATGGAGATTAGCTGATTTGACATTGTGATTTAGATTTTAGGATTTAAATAAATCAAAATGAGAGGAATAATGATATTAGACTTAATTAAATAAAGTTAGATTTATTTAATTAAAGAGGATGATGTTAGATTTAAATCAAATAAAGATTATTATTTTTAATTTAAAGGAGATGACCTTAGAGCCTAATTAAAGAAAATGAATTATTTAATTAAAAGGGAGACTATATGATTAATTAAACAAAATGATTTATTTAATTAATAGGAGATGATGATTTAATTAGATAAAATTGATTTATTTAATTAAAAGACAGAATATGATGAATTTAATCAAATAAAGATTATTTGATTAAATGGTTAGTAAAATTAGAATCAGGTGCATAGGATGAATGGGTATATTTTCCGTGTCTACACTATCTATTGACAGTGAGCCTCTTTGTAATCGGTTTTGCAATTACTCTATATTGTGAGTTAATCCTCACCATGGTTTTTCCCTGATTGGGTTTTCCACGTAAATTTGGTGTTTCTTGTGTTGTTATTGCTTTCTGTTATTTGCACTTCATGCTCATACTTAATAACATATTAAAGTGGATGTGAAGATCAATAATTATTCGATATTTTTGAATGTGATTGGTGACAACTAATTCACCCCCCCTCTCAACTGCCGTATGCATTTCAACAAATGGTATCAGAGCATTGGTTCCTCAGAGAAGAGCTTAACCACTTGAGGTAGATCCGATGATGCACAAATTGATAATCCATGTGTTTGATGCATCTGATTACAGTTTCTAGCAAGTACAGATGAGAGGTTACTTTATCTCTCTTGGTTACAAGAATTGGAAACCTATTGAGACAAAATATGTTGCACTGACAAGTGGTCCTTCTTTTGCAAATGATATTTCTTCCTATGAATAAAATGAAAAAGAAAGGTATGAAATCTATAGTGCTTTGTCTAAGCCTAAGTTGACAAAAGTTATTTCTTTGGGCATTTCTTATGAAGTTTCAAAAAAGTTGGAAGATATCTATGAAGGAAATGAGAAGCAAATTGTCAAAGAAGCTAATAAATAAGCACAGATATGAGAAGTTCAAAATGGAAGAAGGTGAAGATATTGCAAGCTATTTTTAGAGGGTTGATATTGTAGTAAATGAAGTCAAAAATCAAGGTGGTACCCTAACAGATGAAGATGTAATGGAGAATATTTTGATGACTCTACCGAAGAGTTACAGTGATAAGGTCTTAGCTATGGAGGAAGTTTACGATCCTAAGAAATTTACTAAAGAACAACTATTTGGCACCTTCACAACATTTAAAATAAGGAAATTTGGAAAATAAAAGGAGAAAATGGAATCAACCTTCAAAGCTACAAAGAAAGAAGATGATATGGATTGTGATAGTTTAGAGGAGTTCGAAGCAAATTTTACAAGGAAGTTGAAGAAAGGTACCAGTAAGTACAAAGGTGTGTTACCTTTTAAATGTTTTAGTTGTGGAAATATTGGTCACTATGCTTCAAGATGTCCAAATAGAGTTGTACACAAGAAGGGAAGAGATAATAAAGACAAGAAGGATAAGAAGTTTAAGAAATTGTATTAGTCAGAGAAGATGCTAGAATTTATAATGATGAATCTGATTTTGAGGGTGATAATGATGAATGCCTATTTCTATCCCTAGAGAATAAATCAATGTCTACTAACCATGGAAGATGTGCAAGGGAATGTGGTCTGGAAAACAAGAAGGAAGAGATGGAAGGTACTTTGGTTACTACCTTTCATGCTAGACAGGATGAAGACTATTGGGTGATTGACAATGGCTGCTCAAGTCACATGATTGGAGATAAAAGTAAATTTACTAAATTTGAAAAGTATGATGGTGGATTTGTCATGTTTGGAGATGATTTAGGTGAAAAGATTGTTGGGAAAGGAAAAATTAGTTTCTATGGAAAACACAGTATTGATGATGTCTTTTATGTTAAGGGCTTAAGGAATAATCTTTTGAGTGTTGGATAAATGTGTAGCAAAGGTTTCAAACTTGTGTTTTAGGATAATACTTGTGAGATTAGAAAAGGGGGTCTGAAACTATGGTAGCTGTAGGAAGAACATATGGAAACATTTACCAGCTTAATGGTGTTGATGGTCAATGTTTTGTATCTCAAGCTAACGAAATTTGGCTATGGCACGAGAGGATGGGACATGTAAATTTTGATAATCTAGTCAGGATTAGTTCAAGATAAGTTGTTTGAGATCTACCTAAACTCACAAAGCCTACCAATATTGTTTGCAGAATTTGTTAGTTGGGAAAGAAAACAAGATGTAGCTTTAAAGGAAAATATCAATCAACTACCAGAATACTGGAATTGGTTCATATAGACCTCTGTGGTCCTACAAGAATAGGAAGTCTTAATGGTGACAAGTATTTTATGCTTTTAATTGATGATTATTCTAGAATGACATGGGTTACTTTTCTTAGGAATAAAGCACAAGCTCTAGATAGATTCAAAGTGTTCAAGGCTATGGTGGAGAATGAAGTGAACCTAAAAATCAAATGTTTAAGGTTTGATAGAGGTGGATAATATACTTCCAATGAGTTTAATACATTTTCTGAAGAGCATGGTATAAATAGGCATTTTTTTCTCCTAAAACTCCTCATCAGAATGGAGTTGTTGAGAGGAAGAACCGAACTATTCAAGAGGTTACAAGAACTATGATGAAAGAGGAAAATGTACCTAATGTATACTAGAAAGAAGAAATCCACATTGTTGTTTACATTCTTAACTATTTTCAGATCAAAGGTAATAACACAAAGACCCCTTTATGAACTATGGACTGGCAAGATTCCTATAGTTAAGTACTTTAAGGTGTTTGGAAGAAAATGTTACATTAAAAGAGATGATTAGAATCTAGGAAAGTTTGATGCAATATGTGATGAAGGTATTTTCCTTGGATATTCAACTAATAGCAAAGCTTATAAATGCTTCTATAAAAGATTGAGGAAGATTGTTGAAAGTGAAAATGTAAAAGTTGATGAACATATGAACAAATCAGTTGAGATAAGTGAAGTTGAGCCAGATGAACCTACCTATGGTCAAGTACAATAAGAGAATAAGGAAGAAGAAGAAAATATTGAAGAAGAATAAGCTCTAGAACCTACTCCTAAGACTACAAAATATGTATAGAAAAATCATCCTGAAGAATAGATAATTGGAGACAAAAGTGAAGGTGTAAAGACAAGAAGCAAAGTGGTAGCAGTTGAGGTAAATTTTTGTTTACTATCCAAGATAGAACCTAAATTAGTGTGTGAATCCTACAAAGATGAGAATTGGGTTAGAGCAATGAAAGAGGAGTTACAACAGATAGAGAAAAATCAGACATGGGAACTGGTTCCTAGACCGGTAAATAAGAATGTAATTGGTACAAAATGGGTATTCCAGAATAAGTTGAATGAGAATGGTGAAGTTGTGAGAAACAAAGCAAGGCTTGTGTGCAAAGGTTATTCATAGGTAGAAGGAATAGGCTTTGAGGAGACATTTTACCCAGTGGCAAGAATGGAGGCTATTCAGATGTTTTTGGCATTTGCTACCCACAAAGACTTCAAGGTATACTAGATGGATGTCAAGTTTGAATTCCTAAATGGAGAATTAGAACAAGAGGTGCACATGGAACAACCAGAGGGATTTTAGTTATTAGATAAACTGGACATGGTTTGCAAGTTGAAAAAGGAATTATATGGACTTAAATAGGCTCCAAGAGCATGGTATGCAAGGTTGGATAGGTATTTGACACAACAAAGATTAAACAAAGGCTTCACAGACAATAATCTCTATTTCAAGGTTGAAGGAAACAAAATTTTTGATAGTAGTTGTGTATGTTGATGATATTATCTTTAGAGGAAATGAAGGTATGTACAAGAGATTTGCAAAGGAGATGCAAAAAGGATTTGAAATGTCTATGATTGGTGAGTTGAATTTCTTCCTTGGACTTCAAGTGAATCAAAATGATAAGGGAATATTCATTTTACAATAAAAGTATGTTAAAGAGTTGTTGAAGAAGTTTGGAATGGATGACTCCAAAATGGTCTGTAACCGTATGGTGACTGGATGCAAACTAACTAAAGATGATGAATCTCCTAAAGTTGATCAAAGCATGTATAGATCTATGATTGGTGGACTGTTATATATTATTTCTACTAGACTAGATATCATGCATGCAATATGTTTGGTTGCTAGATTTCAAGCAGAACCTAAAGAAGAACATGTTACAATTGTGAAAAGAATATTTAGATATCTAAAATGGACTTTGGATTATGGCTTGTGGTATCCTAAGGATACTGATTTCACCTTCAATGCTTACACTAATGCATATTGGTTTGGTTGTGTAGACGATCAGGAGAGTACAGGTGGTGGTACATTATTTCTTGGAGGAAGAGTGGTTTCATGGATAAGTAATAAACAAGATTCAATTTCCTTATCCTCTATAGAGGCTGAGTACATTGTAGTAGCATCTTGCTGCACACAGGTCTTATGGATGAAGCAAACACTGAAGGACATAGGAGTGATGTGTGATGATCCTATCCCTATATTATATGATAATACAAGTGCTATAAACATTTCAAAGAATCTGGTAATGCATTCAAGGATAAAACATATATCTATCAAATATCATTTCTTGAGGGAGAAGGTATTGGAGAATGAAGTCAAATTGGAGTATGTTCCTAAAAAGGATGAAATTGTCGATATATTTACTAAGGCTATTTTGAAGGATACTTTTGAGTATCTCAGGAAGAAGTTATGGGTTGCTTCCCCTCCTTCAAACTAGGTGCACATAGAGGTGTATTAGTCCAATGGATCTATAGATTCTTCATTTGTTTGGACTGATGACTAGGGTCTACTCCTTAGGGGGAGTAGGAAGTATAATTGTTGCAATATGAGATGTGTGGGTGCACTCCTAAGGAGGAGTAATCAGATTTTTTGTTCTTTTCCATTGATTTCAAAGGGGGTGAGAGATTCGTGTGTTTCCATCAATGACAAAGGGGGAGATTGTTGCAAGTATGAGTAAGACTGGTGGTGTTGTCATTAATGGTGTCATTGATGTCAACATAGTATAGGTTATTGCAGAGAAAGGAATCCAATGATTACAGGTTGTGCATGTATAGTTGAGATATTGTTGAGATATTGTGAGTACATGGAGCTATCTTTATGGTGTTGTAGGTGTGCTGATATGATGAGTTACCAAGTGCTTTTGAGAAAATTAATAAGTAGTGAAATTAGATTTGTGTATATGTTCAAAATGTTCTTTGGTATGTGCTCCACATTTATTTTGTGTTGATGCTATGCTTTTGTAGATCTGAAGAGTTTTTTATGGGCATCATTGGGTGATATATCTTGGATTATAGCTTCTAGTTTGATGGAGAGTGAAATTTGTTTTCACCAATGTGTGAACTAGTCTAGCATAGTTGTTTTTCTATGGACAAGGATAAATGTATCTACTATGTAGTCCTCCATTGGTTTTTTTCAGATCTTACGGATCTGAAAGAAGGCTTGTAATGATGCTATCTATGTTTTGTCAAAGGTTTTTATGGTTTGGTACTCTGAAAGATGAGTTTTAGAGTTATTATGTGTCTATGCAATCCAGATTAACTGATGGAATGTGTTCTATGTATGAAGTTTGTTGCATTAGCTGCAGATGAATTTGAAGGCATCTAATATATGTTCCAATGTATGGTGAATTGTGTTATGTGGTACACATGTCATCTTCATTTTTCAGAAGCATGTACTTCAAAGTTCATTTGTGTTTTCATTAGGTTTGGTTGACTTGGTGTTTACATGTCATGCAAAGGATAAGTATCAAATAAGGAAGCGTGTGATTAATTTGAGATGTTTTTTTGGGTCTTGGTTAAGTGTTGATTTGGTCCACTCTCATTCTCTTCCACTATGAGAATGTTGAGTTTCCAACCTAATTTGAATTTGTAAAATGAAGGTGTGTAGCTGACCTTGGAGAAATTTTCTAAGGTTGAAGATGGTATAAATGCAAGTCAAGATTTTAAGGATTGAATATCTAGGAAGAATCCACAATTTTGAGAAGCAAGAGTGTGCAAAAGTGAATTGAGGAAGCAATACTTTAATGTGTTAGACTCCTTAAGGCAGTGAGCTAATGGTGTCTGCAATCTTCTGATCAAGGTTGTGGATGTGTGGAAGTTGTTGTGGTGGATCTTCTGTTGCATTGAGAAAGTGTTCTATGTGTAATATTCTTATTTCTATCTTTCTATATCTGTAGGTAGTGAGCCTCCTTCTTGGGAAATGAACCCTTTGGCAGTGAGCCTATTTGTAATCAATTTTAAAATTACTCTATATTGTGAGTTAATCCTCGTCGTGGTTTTTCCCTTATTGGGTTTTCCACATAAATATAGTGTTTCTTGTGTTGTTATTGCTTTCTGTTATTTGTACTTCATGCTCATACTTAATAATAGATTAAAGTGGATGTGAAGATTAATAATTGTTTAAGATTTGTGAATGTGATTGGTGACAACTGATTCACCCCCCCTCTCAATTGTCTTGCACCTTTCAACAAAACATTGATTTGACAACAAATGGGATATGTATATCATGAAATGACTACCAAGTATAGTAAAGAATACACGTGTGATTGTATGACGTATGTTAACCCCAAAGCTTAATGACAAACCCATCTCAAGTCATGTCACTAGTACCATAAGGAAATAAAAACCATTTAAAATGCTAAAAGAATTTAAAAAGTTACCATATTACCAACCATTGAGGACCATCATGTGTTGAGGTGGTGATTAGAGAAAATCGTGTAGATGTGAAGAGATAATCCATGGAAAGGAAACTAGATGTGTGGGACCACAAAATAAAATGATGGGGAGTGAAAGAAGAAGTGGAAGATGGGAGACATCAAGAAGAAGACACCTGGAAGCAACTATCAACATCACATATAAGAATATTAGTTTCAACCATCACATGCAATGATGGTGAAAACTAGTCATAAGGAAGACTGTTGATACAATATGAACCCATGTATATGTGGCCCCAAAACAAATCCAAATTGGAAAATCAAGTGGTCTTGGAAGAATATACCAAGCAAGGTGATGCAAATAAGGAGGTCCAACTAGCTAAGTGAGAGGCTATGAACCCCTAATAGATCAAAGCAAGGTCAAATGTAGGACCTAAACAAATATCACCAAAGACACCAATCATCCTCAAAGAGGTAACCTTTCAAAGAATGTGAAGAGAAAGGTCTAGTCATCAAAACAATAGTTCTTATCACAAAAGCTACAAAAAAATTTGTCACAGTGGAGTTGTCTTGTTTTTTCTTCTCTCGGTAGATAACCATCAAAAGTCCTATTTTCAGTTATGTACGACCTAGGAGCATTGATAAATTTATTTTCACCCCTAAGATTGTTATACAGTTATTACTCATTGATAACCCAATTTTCAAGTAGTAACTGACCAACAATGCTCGAAGGTTTTCATTGTTGGATCTTTATTGATTGTTCTTTTTTCTATTATTATTTGTTTTTAAAGTACCTATCTAGTACTTGAAGAGGTGATAGGAACTCAAGATACAACATTAAGTTCCTTCGTAAAACTAGAAACATAGTTTTGTTTAGAAATAGGTTGTTTGTATAATTTTAAGTGGTGCCCATTAAAAAAAAGAGCCATGCAATCAGAGTCTATGATGCAAAGCTTGACTACACTATTGTTGTAGAAAGCCTCAATTTCATAAGGTCCAATCCATTTGGTGTGAAACTTTCCCTTAAAACCCTAGAATCTAGAATCATAGAGAAGTTCCTAATTCCCTGGTTGAAAAGAACATTGTCAAATGTAATGCTCATGCCAAAGAGAATGCTATTTTTGAACTATCTCTACATGGAAAAGAGCTTCTTGTTGAATTTCATCAAGTGCATTAAGGTTATCAATCCTTACTTTCTAAGCTTCAATAATATTAATTCACAATTTAAAAGTAGTGCATAGAGTGTTTATCTCAAATTCAATAGGTAAAGTTGTTGTCTTACTATAAACAAGCTCATATGGTGTAAGACTAGTGGTGGTATTCCACATGGTTCGGTATGCCCATACTACTTATGGAAGTCTTGCTACCCAATCTTTCTTATGAAATGCTATATCCTTTTTCAAAATATTTTTAAGTTCCCGATTGGTCACTTCAACCTATCCATTTGCCTAGGGGTGATATGGTGAGGACTTGTGTTGGATTTCATATACTCAAAATAATGCAAAAAAAAACTTAGATATGAACTGAGGTCCTTCATTTGTAACAATTTTGTGAGGTACGCCAAACCTAGTAAAAATTTTAAAATACAAAAAATCATTAACTTTAGTATCTCTTGCATGTTTTAATGCCACAACCTCTACCCATTAAGTAACATAATTAGTACAAAACAATATATTTCTTATTTCTTGAAAGGGGTTTGATTGGTCCCACAAAATCTAAACCCCATTTTCAAAGGGATCAAGATACAACTAGTTTTGTAGAAGCATCTCATCAGAATGTGTGGGTATCCACATACATTTGTATTGATCATAGTGTTGCATGAAATTTTTACAATATTTATGAAGTGTAGGCCAATAATATCCAGCGGTCAATATTTTTTTAGCAGTTCTTTAAGATGAAAAATTACCTCCACAAGGATTTGAATGACATGCTCGAAGTATATCAAATACATCCTCTTTAGCTACACATCATTGCATGATGTTATTAATGTTGGTATAGAATAAGAGTTTGTTAATATTTGTGTATTGACCACTTAGCCCCACAAGTTTCTGATGATCTTGAGGAGAAAAGTGTGGGGGAAACTTGCAAGTGACTAAGTAGTTTGCAATTTCTGCAAACCATGGACTCTTAATTGATATAGAAAAAATATGCTCATTAGGGAAAGAATCATCAATAGACATAGGTTCATCCTCACATTGCAACCTGGATAGAAAATTTGCAACCATATTTTCTTGACCAGGTTTATCAAGCATAGTTATATCAAAATCTTATAATAACAGTAACCATCTAATTACCATTCCTATAATTATTGGTTTATTCACTAAAAATATTATTGAAAAGTGATATGTATGTATAAATACTTTATAACTAGTTATTTAATGATGAAATTTATTAATGGCATAGACAACAACAAAAAATTGCTTTTCAATAACTGTGTAGTTTACTTCAACACCTATAAAATTATTACTAATGTAATAAATAGAATAGAATAATGTGTCCTAATTTTGACCTAGGACAACTCCCATTGAAAAATTAGAAGCACCTCGATGGACATGAAATGGTAGCTCCCAATTCAGCCCTTATAGTACTGGTGTGGTCAGAAGCTTTTCCTTGATGGCCTAAAAATCTTGTTGACATTCCTACATCCAAGAAAAAATGTTATCTTTTCTCAATAGAACAAAAAATAGTGCAATAATTTTAATAAAGTTTTGAATAAATTTCCTATAATATCCTGCATGTCCTAGAAAGCTATGAACACTTAACTAACAAACAAGAATGGGAAAATATTGAATTATCTGCACCTTTTTTGGGTCAACTTGAATTCCTTTAGTACAAATGTAGTGCCCTAATACTATACCTTTTGTCATCAAAATATGACACTTCTCATGAATTAAAGACAAATTAGTATCTTCACACCACTATAAAAAAAAAATGATATTATTTTTGGCTTCCTCATAGGTATCACCAAACACATTGAAATCATCCATGTAAACCTCAAAATAGTGATAAATCAAATCAACAAAAATAATTAACACTACCATTTGAAAAGTAGAAATGGCATTACATATACCAAAAGGTAAAACATTATATGCATATGTCCCCCAAGGACAAGTAAAAGTATTATTTTCTTGATCCTTAGGTGCAATACAGATCTAATTGAACTAGTTGAATCTATCTAGGAAGGAGAAGAATTTATTACCTGCAAGTACATCCAAAACTTGGTCAATGAAAGGTAATAAAAAATGATCCTTTTGAGTAGCCTTTTTAAGGGATCTATAATCAACACATATCCACAATTTACCATTTTTCTTAGGAACTATCAGCAAAGGAGAAACCCATTCACTGTTAAAAAATGGATATATAAGTCCTATATTTAACAAATTTTTTAATTCTTCTTTCACAATTTCTCGTAAAATTGGGTTTAACCTTCTTTATGGTTTTCCTAACAGGAAAAGTACCTTCCTCTATGTAAATGTGGTGTGTTCACATATCTAGCTATATACCACACATATCTTGATATTCCCATGCAAATGCATTTTTATGATTCTTTAACATGGAAATTAAATTTTGAATTTGTGCATCACACAAATGTACATTAATATTAAGAGTATGTCCTAGTAGAATTTCCATTGATTGAGATTTTGCAAGTAAATCTATAGCATGTTCTTGTGAGGTGGATGGTGAAGAAGTTTCAAAAAGAAAAAATGGACTATATACATAATTATGTGGTAGAAATTGATGTAATGTAATAAAATGCTTAAGTGATTGGGAATCACTTAGCAGAGGAAAGTTCCCAAATGGAAAATTATCTATACATGAATGAATAAAAAATCCTTCCAAAATATTATTACACATATCAATTTTGAAAGAAATTGGAAAAAGTAGTATCCTCTGATAATTCCTCAATATTAAGGGCTTGATCAATTTCCAGAATAGACATGGATTCCTCCAAGTCACTATCAACCCACAAGGGATCTTCAGTCTCCAAGAATGGTTGTGTTGATGGGTACAAAGTCAACCTTTTATTCTATTCCTCATTAGAAATAACCATATTACCTGATTAATAGTTGATATAGGAATATGTTGCAGCCAACCATGGTCTCCCTAAAATTAGGGGCTATCCCCTAGCTTTATTTTGGGCTGCAAGATCATGAAATCAATAGGATATTCCCAAGAATAAAAAAATAACATCCTCTATCATACCTTTAGGTTTTACTAAGGAGCGATCTTCCATTTTTAGGACTATAGGTATAGGCATAATAATGGAAACTCCTAAATCATTTAATGTATTTGGAATAATAATGGTAGCTCCTAAATCAATTAATGTATTTGGAATAATAATGTGACCAATTCTCACCTAAATCATAGGACTCCGTAGATTTGAATACTTGGGAATTGAAATATTTCCCAACATGAGATTGACAAGTTGCCCAATAACTTGCACCATCTTTAGGTCTTGTTTCTTCTTTTGCTTTTGGCTACATAGGTCTTGAGTTGTCTTCATGCACACATTGATGTCCTTGATTGCCTACAAAAGAGGAATATTAATATTAAAATTTCCCAATTCATTTAAAAAATCAAATTATAGTTGAACCACTTCCTTTTGTTTTGGTTGAGACTAAAACCGATCAAGATATGGAGGCAGCTTAGATTACTCATTTTTTATTTTTATTTTTATTTTCTCAAGCTCTTCTAGTGCATTATCTATTTCAGTAATGGTGGTTTCTTGAAGAGCTTTACTTGATTGTAAGTGAAATCCATTAATGACTAGTGTATTGATAGGGTAGGTTGGATATCTGCCACCTCATTATTATATACTAGTTGTGCCACCTTGTTATTTACTTTTGGAGATGGTTGTGCAAGAATTGGTGTTTCCTTTAGTAGTTGTGACTAGTTAGATGGTGGAATATTGGATGAGGGTGGTATTTTTGAAAAGAATTGTGGTGATTGTTGGTATGGAGTAATAATAGGTGGTGCAGGATAAGATGAATATTGTGGAAACTATGATGGTGGCATCCTCCACACTTGTTTCCAAGGTTGAGAAGCATACTGGTACTAGGTTTTCCATTGTGAATAAGGTGGAAGTTTTTTCCACCCTCCATACCATCCTAGTTAAGTTGGAAAGGAAATAGGTTGACCACTAGGCCCTACATTATGAGGTGTATAAAGGTTGTGCATCATTGGGGGCATAGTTCATGGAGGCCAAGGCCTTTGTGGGGCCATGTAGTAAATAGGTTCTTCACTTAATTCCACATCTTCCATATTTGTTGGAAGAGGTTGTAATGTAATAGCCTTGTAATGTAATAGCCTTACTAGCATCCTCTAAATAATATATTTATTTTTTTCTATAAGGACATTTTTCATTAATATGTTTCTTATGACAATTTGGACAAAATATAGAAACTGCTTTTTCAGCTTCTTCTTCTTTGTTACATGTGTACATAGTGTTAATTTGTTTACCCATGTGACTTAAAAGATTAGTCTTGAGATCATCAAGTAATGTACCTAGCTCTCATTTTGTGATACCTGATGTTCTCTTAGAAGAGACATGCTTCCCAGGGTATCCTCATACAGACTAAGTGGATCTTGAATAATTCTTGCAAACATCACAAATAACATCAAATTTTAATTTGGAAATATCCCCACCCCTATAATATTTAAAAAATCCATACATTCATCATGAATAGCCCTAAGAAAAAGATTTTTTATAGTATCATTGTTCAATCTCATTTCTCTAGTACTTTGAAGACTAAATAAGAATCACTCAAGGTAGTCTTCCAAGGTCTCCTCTTTGCATTGCATTATGCAAAAGATCTCATCTCTGATTTCCTTAGTCTTACAATATTCTTGGTATTTCTCTAAGAAATTTTCCTTTGTGGTATCCCAACTGTGAATAGTTTCACATCCTAATCCCATGAACCATTGCAATGCTACATCTTTCAAGTAGCTAGAAATAATTTAAGCTTTTGTGTGTCATTTTGATAATCATAACTATGACATAAAACATCAAATTCAAAGAGAACCATCTCAGGATCTTCCATAGAAAGTCCTCAAAAAATAGGAAAAGCATAATAAGGTATATTTTTCATGGGAGCATCTTCTATTGGATGAGAATAGGAAATTCAAAGGTGATAGGATTATTATTGGCCAATTCTCTTTCACCATTGTTATTGTTGTTTTTGTTGTTTCAACCATTATTTCAAATGACCAAGGGGTGTAAAAAGATGAGAACAAATTAGGATCTTTTTTTGTTAGAGTTTTACCACTTCAAAGTTCATAAGATTGTTGAAATAATTTAGCAAGCTCCTTAGATGAATATTTTAGAGTCTCAAGTAACTCTTATTGTGTGTTAGAAGGTGAATCAAAATTAGAATCAATAGTAGTGGACTCAATTACACACTTTTCAATATCATGTTCAACTAATTCCTTTTTGGATGGTGTATTCATAATTAATGGCTTTAATCTTTTTTGGGGTTTTCTTGTTTTGAATTACTTCCTATATCTTTCTTAACAAACATTTCTTTACTATCTCTAGTGTGATTCACACATCTATATGATCTACAACAAAGAAAACCAAGGATACTCACCTAGGCAAGGTTGACAATCGCATGGAATTTCACCTTGGTGCACTAGTCCTAGCTTAAATTGTTGTATTTTCAAGCCTTTAATTCCTTTCCCCATAAATTATGCTAAAATTATTGGACAAAATTGTGATTGGAAAATTTAAGGTTATGGTTGAGTTCTTGGTGGGATATCTTAGTTTGTTCCTCATGTCAATATAGGATGTAGGACTTGTGAAAGACATTGGGGTTGTATGCCTAAGGGTTGGAAGAAATAAATTAAGAATGAAATGAATTTATAAATTCTAGAAATTTTTTAGAATAGAATTTAAATATTAATTCTATTTTGTTAGGTGATAGTAACTACTACATGAATAGAGCGATAGGAAGGTGATAGGAATAGATCAAGACTACTTTATTTGTAATAGCAGCTTTTAGTTTTATTTGAGAATAGATGATGGTTTTCCTAGCAAAGAAAATTGAGAAACATAACTCACTCCATGCTTACAAATTTAAAAAACATGAATCAAAGTAAGCATGCCATAGCTAATAAAATTATATTTAATTAAAAATATTTTATTTCTACTAATAAATAAATGTGACATGAATTATAATAGCAATATAAATCAATCCTTAAAGTATCCTACTAATGATATTCAAATCACATGATGAACTTTTCAAAATGTAGAAATGAAATAAAAAAGTAAAAGTTCACCAAGCTTTCATGGAGTGGGCCCTTCCTCCTGACTGTGAGGTGAATTGAAAATTCTTGTAATGATATATTAAATCTTAGCACTTCAACAGTTTGATGCAAGCCAAAAAGGATTAAGTATTATAGTATACCATCCATAGCAGAGCATACACATATATAGTTTTGGTAATCAATGTTGGTTATGTGTCCTACATCCCATAACTCGATATAAGTCTTTAACAAATAACAAAAAGTGTAAATAAATGAACAACTATTTTAACATTCTAAAACTATCTCAGCCTATGATTTGGCCACTAGCCATGAATTCAAAACTATCCTCAAGATGGTTTCAATAAGAGGCTAATTTTAGGAAGTGAATGAGCCATGGCTATCTTCTTATCTTAAGCCTCCACATGTACCTTTACCACAAGATCAAAATATATTCCTTGTATTTAGTTCATCCCTATGATTCACCACCAAATATAGATTAATTTCCCCCATGAAGCTAGTAATACAAATTACTTTTTATCCTTTCAACATAATAAATAATTCTTAATTCCTCATGGTAATTAATGAAAAAAAGACTTAAAGAAAATACTTTTAGAAAGAAACATAGGAAGGACATAGGAATCAAACTAGGACTATTTTTCCCTCATTAGGTATGAAATAACTGGAGATGATATCCTACAAACAATGCCATCTCCTCAAGGAGATGAGGATATGTCTCCTCTAGTAAACAAAATAACATAAAGTATTCTTGGAGGCATTGACCGCATTGAGGATTTTTGGGAATTGGCCTACAACATGTTTCTAGATGATGATTCATTTGTTAAGTCTCAAGAGTTAAAGGACTTTGTTTGGAGATGCAAGTGAGAAGATTGTAAAAATATATTGAAAGATGAAATGGATAAGTCTCCAGGAGAAACAAGAAAACAAGTCTCTGATAGGGTGGTAGCACTAATGAGTGTTGAATAGAAGGAGGTCACTCTAGAAGAAGGTAGAATACTAGTGAGGGAAAGTGGCATACTCCTACTACAATGGGAAATATCCTTTACTATCGCTTTGGATACAATCAAGAGACAAGATGCTGAAATATTTTCTACAGAGGATGAGACTATAGTTGCACTATTAGGATCAAGGTTTAATCTAAGATTGGAAACCCATGCTATTTGGGCCCTAGCCCCAAATACTAACAAGCTAGAAGTAGCAAAGTGTACACAAGACTTAAGATGAGGCTTGATCATTAAAATATTTATAGATACACCAACTGTTGAGGAAAAAAATCTTGCTATAAATGTTGTACAATTTAACATGTTAGTGACTGAATCATTGCAAGAAAAGTATGATAAATATCTGAAAGATTACCAATACCTATTAAATGAATACAAAAAGGCTAAAGAAACTATAGCATAACTACAACAACAAAATAAACCATAGTAGCAAGCACCACCACCTCTAACAACTTCGATGGAAATATTTGTGAGGGAAGATAGGTCAATGGTGGCAAGTACTTCATCAACCCCGCCCCCAAGAGCCAAAAATTAAAGAAGGGTCTTTCTTGAGTAGATAAGAACTTATGAAGAATTTTTGATGCACTACAAGGAGGAAAAACATGAAAATAATATGCTTGTAATATCATATACGTTGGGACACCTAATTGGGAAGATATTAAGGAAAATAGATAATTTTTAAAAAAATAAAAAATTAATGATGACTACAATTGATAGGTTTGCAAGGGATAAGATGTAGGCCATTCCTCTGATGATAAAATGAATTCCTTGATTAATTTATTTAATTGGTATGATCAAAGGATATGTATATGATCCAAATAATCTTAGGGAGGTTGTCCCAACATACCAAATTGTCAAGACAACAAGAGAATATCAAGGATTAGTTGATCCCTTAGAAGACAAAAGAAGAAAAAATAAAATAAATACTTAAAGAGTTTTATTATAGAAACTTATGCATATTTCCTGATATAATGAAAGTCATTGGAGAGGTCAAGCCATGTGAAGAGTTGAAGGAATATTTTATGAGTATCACATAAACACTAGCTTACCTCATCTGTGAAAAGGATCTAGTGGATATAGAGCTTATGAAGAAAAAGTTGTATAAGATCTAGGACAACAATAGATTCTTAAAAGATTTTGATAAAGAATTTGATCAGGTGGTATTGAAATATGGAACATATAAAAAAAAGTTGGATGAATTTCTTACATTCAATTAGCCAATAAAAGAATAATACACATGTGATGAAAAATACAATATGTTGCTAGAATTATAAGTTTTTAGATGATTTTGATTTGTTGGAAGATGGTCAATGCTCCCCTTGGGATTCACAACATGGAATAACCACCTCCCATGGATCCGTTAACTCTGGCAATTGTATCGATCATTAACAGGTCAATCTTTTGGTCCAATGACAACTGTGGGGCCAACAATTGGTATTAGAGCCAAAGGTGTTGGGTTTGAATCCCCTCGAGTAATGCTAAGGGGGAGTTTGTTAGCAGATGGTCAATGCTCCCCTCGGGATTCACAACATGGACTAACTGCCTCCCATGGATCTGTTAACTCTAGCAGTTGTATCAAGTATTAATAGGTCGATCTTTTAGTACAACGACAACTGTGGTGCCAACATGCTTAACTATTGTTATTTTTGTTATTAAGATGGATCCATTCCTTATTCTTTTCTACACAATCAGCGCTAACATGGACGTCATCAGCTTCACAAGATTTTTGTCTTCTAGTGGGCCTATATTTTTGTCCTTATCTACCATGTTAGCATCTCCCAAGACTTTGATATCAAATGAAGATAGAAAGGAAGTAAAAAAAATTAGTTACAAATTTCTTCATGAAACATTTTTTGAGGAACAAAGAATGTACAACTTCAATGATAACTATGGGAAATTATAATCATACTTTGTATTGTATTTTTATGTCAAATGAAAATGTGGCATGTGTAATTTGGCCGAAGCCTTATTTTGCTCTCTTGTTTCTATAAAAGGTAATTCAAGGCCACTTGCACAAGATCTTGGTGAGTTTTTGTACTAAAGAGAAATTTTGTATAGATTATGTTTTTGAGCCTATATCATTGTCTAAATAGGATTGTTTATAGTTGGTAATTTTCTATAACAATACTAGCATCCATTAATTAATATACAAAGGCATATTTTCAGCCCAATTTTCTCCTACATGTATACATTCTACATTTTATCAATAAAATGATCAAGGATCACTTTCTTCATCTTTGTAGTCTTTCCTATGTTTGAATTTTTTTGTTATGGCTTTTACTCAAAGAGTAGATTAAATTCTTTAATGGAAATATTGAATTGTATGTGTGTATGTAAGGAGTTATAAGTAGAGTTGGTTTGAATTTATGAAGAGTAGTAATGCAATGCATTATTACACATATTTTTTATGCTTGGGTTAAATTTTGTTATATAAATTTCAATTATATTCATCTATTTCTCCATGCCCTAGGATAAGACACTAGTCTTTTACATCTATTTGATATAGCATTAATTTATCTAGATAATTGTATTCCCTATGTTCTTTGAGAAAGTAAGTTCATTATAGCTCAAGAATCTTTCCCATTCATGTGTTTATTAGCAATTCATGATTCCCTTCATGAGAACATATCTTTTTACTAGGTAATATTTTGTATAATTATATATTTTATAAATCCATCTAATCACTCTTAAAATCTAAGTGATTATTGCAAGGATCACCCTCCTAGGCCTTTCAGAGCCTAAAGTGCAAAGGAGATAAATGCATAAACCATCTTTTGTTGGTTGGCCAACCCCTTATAGCATTCAATTATCATGAAGTGGCTATCCTTTTGAATGTTGTGAGATCTTGGTAGGGAAACTTCAAACACCAATAGATTGGAGACTCTACTAGGGAATTTATTATTATTGTTTCAAGAAAACCCTTAGGAATTTCTAGTTTTATTTACATATTTTGGTGATGTCCCATTTTTTTATGTATTGGTCTTATTCTACTCTTTGCATTTACAATTTTTTGAGAGAAATAGATAAATATTAAGAATCATTTTAATTCCCTTAATTTGATGGTGACTCTAAATGTCTCCTTGCTAGTGTAATTTAAAAAGAAAATAAGCTCATGAATTTTGTAGAAAATATGAGAGGAATGAGATCTCAAGTCAAGAAAATTCCTAAATAGAAGCTAGAAGGATAGCTTCCATAAAACACTTGATAGTCATGGAAAAAGAATAGTATAGATACAAGTAATTTTTTTTCTCCTCCTCCTCATGGATCTAGATGTTCTCATGATAGTAGTAGTGAAGATCTAGAAATATATTTAAATTTGGAGTGCCTCCTACAAATGAGGAGAATGCAGTTGCTAGAGAACCTATTAGTGTGAATCAAGCACATTCAAATGTTTTGGCTAAAGAACAAAGACAACAAGATAAATTTTGGAAACATAATTTTGATGCTAGGATAGTATCTAGAAGTGTAAATCCTGGTACATCAAATAATTCTAATCCTATAGAATATGACTTATTTGGTAGCCCTATTAACAAAGAACCTATTCAAAGTACCCCTAATTTTAAAATGAATGTCACAAATCTTGTAGATAGTGACCTTGAAAATTTAGATTTAGAAATTACCTTACCAAATGAGGATGATTTTTTGTACATTAAGTAATGGAACTTCAAGAATAAATAGATAGATTGGAAGAGATAAGGGTCAAAAGGGCTAAATACAAAAAAGAAAAGGAAAACTAGGAATGCAATGTATGACAGAGATAGATTAAGGAAAATATTTGAGAAATTGAAACATTTAAGCCAAGAAGATCCTTCTTCTAAACCTATTCCATTTGATAGTGCAATGCCTAATATTACATTTCATAGTAATACTCTTAGTGCTCCTATGGTAAATATTCCTATAAATGCATGGTGTAGTTCTACTATTTCTAGTACAATAGTAGTAACTTCTAAAACAAATATTACTTCCCAAGGCATGGACAAAGGGAAGAATCCTCTCAACCTTACAAAGGAGTAACTATAAATGAGAATGTTGCATCTCTAAAGGTTTTTCAATCTGCAACACCTTATCCTAAAGATGTGTAACTATAGATAAAGGTAGATACTCTAAAAAGGAATTGGAGAGAATGGAGCAGTTATCTACGAAAGATGAATTGTAAAGAAATATTTCCTAAAAATATCTTATGGGCCTAGAAGTTATTCAACTTCCATGAGAAATTCACAAGATCCACCAGCTACATCTAATGCAAATACCTCGACAATTGGTTCTCAAACTTCATCCCATATAGGTCAAAGTATTCCATATTCCAACCCACAAGTTGAACCAAACATTGTGAATAAAAATACTATTGGTCAATAAGGAGGTACTACAAGAATAATAATATAGGAAGACCTTTGAAAATGGATAGATATAGGAAACTAATTTTTGATGGTATCCCTCATTTTCCTAACCCTTTTCCAAATGTGGTGAGAAATTCCTTAATTTTATTCTCTAGAAATAATGATATATCATGTGAAGATCACGTGAGAACTTTTCTAAACCTGATAAATGATTTTGAGATTGAAGACAAGGACATAGTCATCAAATTATTTATATAATCTCTAATTGAGGATTTCATAGATTGGTACATAGGTTTATCTAAGAAAAAACATTTGATCTTAAGAGGAATTCAAAAGAGTTTTAGATAATAGTATGGACATAAAACTGATCCTAGGTTTATGATTAATGAATTCAATAGTATTGCTAAGGGTCAGAATGAATTAGTCTCTTATTTCAACACCAAGTTTGCTAAGGAAATTTTTATATTTCTTGTACACATTAGACCACCTGAACAAATTTGTCTAGTGTTGGTATATGGAGCCTAATTAGACTCAGAGGTTAAATTTTTCCCCACTTTTATCAATGTGGTTTCCCCCCAAATTATTTAATGGGGGTTTCCACCTCACATGAATTTTATTATTTTATAAAGGCATTAGGAGTTATTTTTTCTATTGGCCAACATAAAAAAACCCTATTTTGTAACTGACATAAGTCTTTATAAAAGGCTAAGGGTTATGGTTTCCATTGACATTGTATTGTAGCATTTGTAATGGTATTGAGTTGCAAGGATTGTTGGTTGTAATTAGTTCTATTTGCTGGATAATAATATTGTACTCTCTTTTGGTGGATGTAGCCCAAGTTTGGATGAACCACGTTAAAAATTGTCTCTCGCTATTATTATTTATGTGTTTTTCATTCCTCTATTTAATCTTTATTTGCATTTAATTGATATTTTTCTACATGCAATTCCTAACATCTAGATCCCTATTGTAATGAATTTGGTTCTAAAATGGGGTATCTGTTGAGAGATAATGCTCCTTGTAGCTTGATAGATTCTTTTAAAATTTCTTTGCACATTGAAAGCAATAGAAGAGCATCAGGTAAAGTTGGGAGAAGATATGATATCAAGATACTGAAGAATCTCAAGGGACATGAAGAAAAGGAATCAACATCTAATGATAAGTTGGATAAGGTGATGAGTACTTTGAAGGACTTAAGTTACAAGATGGAAAGAAATGAGAAAGGGCTACCTAATGAGAAACCTAGCTTCCAAAAGCATGAGAGAGTACCTAGATTGCATGATCAGCCATACAACATAAATTGGCATAATGGAAAGCTAGTGAAAAATACTTAGAAGAATGTGTAAAATAGGGAAACTTGAGACCATTTAAGAAATAATTTTGCTCAATTTTTGGTGTGTAGATATCTAGCTGACCCATTCCCCTCATCAGTTTGTATTAGATCAATATTTAGAAGAACATCATGATACATGTGATGAATGTGACATGCCATATGAGCAGGCTAGTGAGATTAACATGAATTTTACTGATGAAGAGTGTTCCTCCAATAAAGAATCACACAAAGTTGATGTAAAAAATTAGAGGTATAGATTAGATGAATATAATCAACAAGTCTTCTCTAAAGAGGAAGCAAAAGAACAAAATGTGAATAATCTTGACATTGATTATTTTGATGTTAGTTTGAGGAGACTATCAACATAAGAAATTCAATATTTGATAATTATTGTAGTTTCCCAGTTTAAAATCAATTATCATTTGAGAAATAGAGTGTTCAATGATGACCAAGGAAAAGCTAGCAACATTTTCATTAAAGAGAAAGTTAAAGATAAACAATATTCTCAGGAACCTAATAAACAAGAGGAGTTAAAATCAAATGAAAAAGTGTTAGGGAATAAATTTGGAGGAGTGAACATTAATGGGCATATATTCTCTCCATTAATAAAATAAAAATATAAAAAATTAAAGGTTGATCAAGAGAAGAAGAATGTTGAAGTTAGACATGAAGAAAAAAGTAAATAGAAAAAGGAAGAATTAGTTGAACAAGATGTGGTAGTACATGATCTTCCTAAGTTCAATTCAGTTGATATGTTTAACCTACTATCACAGGTGAAATTTTTAGTTCCTCTTCTTGAAATGATGAGGATTGAAGAGCATTAAGAGAAGTCAGTTTCCCTTATCAATGGTGCAGCTATAGCCTCTAGGGAAAAGAAGGTGTTTACACCCCACGTGATGTGAGTAAAATTAGATTAAAAAACAAAGATATTGAGGACATCAATAGTGATATTCCTCAAGTTTTTTTTGGTTCCACACTTACTGCATGCCTAAAAAAAGTGGACCCATTCTATGTGACTCCTACTATTGAGGATAGATTAGTAAAGAATTGCATGATTGATTCAAGAGCCTCTTAAAACATAATGCCCATTGACATTATGAAGGAGTTGGGATTAAAGATAAAATAGGGAATATGGAAAGTTTTATTCCATGGACTCCAACGAGGTCCTTGTAATAGGGATCATAAATGAGGTGTGTTTCGAATTGGTTGTATACCCAGAGAAAGAATTTGCAATAAGTGTTGCAATAGTGGACATTCCTCCTACTTATGAGATGTTGTTATCAAGGAAATTGAGTGCACCAATAGGGGGAAGTATGTAGCTAGACATGTCTTATTCCACCATTCCCATTGATGGTAAATATTTAAAAATCCTCATGGAACCAAGGTCATCACACCTAATTGAAGAGACCATACTTGATGAAAACATCCACTTTGTGGATGTGGATATGGAAATTTTCATAATTGAAGAGTCACAAGAAGAAGAAGAAAATAAACCTGTACAAATAGAAAAAGAAGTGTTGAAGCAAGTAGATGACAATAGTTTTTGGACTATGTATTTTTATGGAGCTTGATCAAACAAGGGATCTAGTGCAGGAGTGGTTTTCATTTCACCTAATGGTAAGAGTTTTAAGTTCTCATTTTCTCTAAATTTTTCTTGTACAAACAATGTAGGAGAGTATGAAACTTTACTATTAAGGTTGAATATGGAAAACAAACATAAGATCAAGAAGCTTAGAGTTTTTGGTGATTCTAAATTAGTTGCTTCCCAAGTTTGAGCTAAATATGTATCCAAAAATAAGAGATTAAATTAGTATAGGAATATTGTTTGGGATACAATGGAAATGTTTGATGCCTTTTCTATCAACTGGATTGAGAGAGAAAAAAATGAAATGGCTAATTTAATAGCTAACATTGCATTAAGGCTTGATGAAATGACACATACTAGAATCTCAAAGTTGAGCTACAAACCAAGCCTTTTGTCCTTGATAATATCTAGAACTACCAAGTGTTCAATGATGAAAATGATATAGTGAAATTTTTGTAAAATATTAATCAATATGAAAGCCAGGAAATTGGTTTTGTAGGATTTATTGAAAATGTTAATGGGAAGGAAACAATATTTGGGAATGAAGTGATCCAATTAAAAACAAACAAAATTCCCAAAGGATTAATTACATTGGAAAGGGTGTTTGACAACTCAGATAAATGTAATGCCAAACAAAATTCCACCCATGAACAAGATTTAGAAGAAATCAATATTGGAATAGAATATGCACCAAAGAAGGTATACATAGACAAGAAACTCAGCTCTAATACAAGATAAATTCTTATTTCTCTTCTTAGAAAGTATAGACATGTCTTTTCTTGGTCTTACGATGACCTAAAGGCTTATAGAAAGGACTTATTATAGCATGAGGTTCCACTAAAACTAGATGAAAATCCTTTTAGACAAAAGAAAAGACCCATAAACCCAACATTGGCACCAAAAATGCAAGAGGAATTGATGAAGCTAAGAGATGGTGGAATCGTCAAACCCATAAGACATTCTGCTCAGGTTTCCAATTTAGTGTTAGTGAGAAAAATAATGGTAATATAAGACTCTATGTGAATTTTATAAATATGAATATATCATCATTAAAGGACAACTATCCATTTCCCAATATGGAGGCAATGCTACAAAATGTGACTAGTTGTGAGTTTATGTCTATGATGAATGGATTTTCAATCTACAATTAGGTGAAGGTCAAGGAATCTAAATAGTATAAAATTGCATTTACTACCCCATGGGAAACATATGTCTAGGTAAGGATGTCATTCAGCCTGAATAATGTTGGTGCAACATTTCAAAGGGTCATGGATGTAGCATTTTCAGATTTCATTGGCATTCTATGGTTGTATACTAGGATGATTTAACTACATACTCTAAAAAAGAGGAGTAACATTGTATGCATAGATATTTGATAGGGGTTTAGAATATGGGATCTAATTGAATACCATGAAGTGTGTATTTGGACTTACAAAATGAAAAATATTGGGGAATATAGTATCTAAGGAAGGTGTAAGAATTGATCCAAAAAGAGTAGTTGCTATAGAAAAATAGCTCAACCAAAAAATGTGAAGGGAATTCAATCTTTGTTTTGATAGGTCAACTTCTTGAGGAACTTTGTTAAATTTTTTTCTAAAATTATAAGACCAATATCCACAATTTTCAAAAAGGGAGAGACTATAACATGGAGTGATGAGACATCCAAGGCTTTCAAAATCATTAAATAGGCAATCAATGAGGCACCAATACTAAAGTCTCCAGACTTTTCAATGTCATTCTAGTTGTTCTCTTTTTCTTCTTTTCACACATATATTGCAAAAAAATGATGAGGGGTATGCACAAACCATTTCCTTCTTTAGAAAGTCTTGCAAGCTGTTGAGTTGAAGTATATGACATAACTGAAAAGCACACTTATGCTCTAATTAAAGTAGTCAAAAATTTTAGGTCTTATTTATTGGGTGCAATAATTGTTGAAAATATTCCTTTTGCAGCTGTTAAAGATGTTTTTACATAACATGGGGAGAAGATGTAGATGGATCAATAGAATTTAGGAATTCAACATTAATATCTAGATAATAAAGTTGGTTAGAGGACATGGATTGGTGAAACTCATGGTAGAGACCAATTTGTAGGTTAATCAAATCAACCATGTTAAAGAAGAAGATGTAGCTCCTATCTATGATATGCAAACATCTAAGTGGTATAATGAAATTGTATACTATCTGTAAAATATGTCATGTTCTAAGGGAATGATAGATAACCAGAAGAGAACACTAAGTATTCAAGCGACCAAGTATGTGATAATTGACAATGAACTATTGTGGAGGAATTTGGATGGGATATTGTTAAAGTGTTTCAATGGGGAGAAAGAACTATAGATTTTAAATGAAATGGACAGTGGAATTTGTGGTGTTCACTTTATGGCTAAGACTACTACTCATAAATTTTTGAGGGTAGGATTTTGATGGCCAACTATCTTCAAAGATGCATATAGATTGGTTAAAATATGTGATTCCTGCCATATTTTTTTAGGTAAATTGATTTTTTTTGGTAATTTTTCTTTTAGACCAATAACAATAAAGGCCCCTTTTAAGAAGTGGGGTATATAATTTATAGGAGAAATTAGTGAGGAGTCTAGTGGTGGGCCCCACCAGATCTTGATAGCTAAATATTATTTTACTAAGTGGATAGAAGCTATCCTTATAATAAAGGCTACCATCAAGGTTGTAATTGACTTCTTGATGAATAAAATCTTAAGTAGATTTGGAGTACCAGATAATATCATTTTTGATCATGCTATGTGCTTTAGGTTTGAGGAGTTTACAAATTTGTGAAACCTATATGGAATTTCAATCTCCTATTCCTCGCCTTATCACCCACAAGGAAATGAACAAGCTAAGTCTAGTAATAAAATCCTAATGAAAATTGTAAAGAGGGTGATTGAGAAAGAAAAAGAGAGCATGGATGATAAATTGAAGTTAGCTCTCTAGGATAATAGAGTGACTGTAAAGAAGGAAACAAGGTAGTCACGTTTCCATCTAATTTATGGTATTGAATCAACAAATGTCAAGGAATAATATTATGCAATTATACAAATTTATCCAAGAATATGATGATGAGATTGTTAATTTGAAATATGCACCTTGTTGAATTTGATGTTCAACAACTCCACTATAACATGGGAATTATCCCACTTTGAATGAGACCAAACCTCCAAAGAAGGCCGACTTCCTATTGGTTATCACCTAACTACTGATCTTTTGTAAGGAAAAGGGTGAAGGATTTGTTAAAAATAAAATGTTGAAAAATGGAAAAACTTTGTGATACACCAAACTAACTAAGGACCACAAATATTCAAAAAATAGACACTTGTTTATAGTGGATGAAACTAGGACTTGCACAAATCATTCATGTATTCTTGCATAAATATTTTATAAAGAGGCCTTGATGCCCATACTTCTAAAAGGAAAAAAAATTCACCGCTAGAAAATATGTTGCAATTATGAAACTAATTATAACATCCATTAAAATACCATTTTTGCTTAATGGTGCAAAATATGAGACAAAGTTGAAAGGAGAGAATGATGATACCTCACAACCAACTTGATCAAATCAATGATGCATACAAAAGAGAAAATACTAAGATGGAAAAGAAACTTCAAGTCACTGTTATTTCAAGGTTTGTACTATAATTCATGTATGTCCAAAAGAGCTACAAAGTATGCCAAAATCTATCATAGGACTCAAAAATTCACTAGTACAAAAGTTGGATAATCAGAACTGATTATAAAATGAGTCCAAAAATGACTTAGCAAGCTCCACCAAAACAGGTTCTAGAAGCTTCTTGGGTCAGATGGCTTCAAAAATCCAAAAATATAGCAACTAGATTTTATCCACAAAAGCTCCAAAGTATTGAAATGGTCAAGTTTGACCATGTCAAACATGATGACAACTCAAAATGGCTCCAAAATACCCTCCAAAGCTCATAAAGAGTTAGAAAAATAGCTCCAATATTTATGGCATATGTTTGCAAAAAAACTTCAACTCCCCAAGATTCTCTCAAATGACATAACTCAAAGCATATCTCTCCATTTTCCTCCTAAGACCTAGTCATATTAACACGTCTCCTTTTTTTTGCATTTGAAAAATAATGTTTAAAGTAAATGATTCATAAAATATCATTTAATTCAAGCATTTTACAATATAAAGTAAATGCAAAACAAAAGAACCAAATCTCCATGTATCGGCATGAACATAGACAAAAGTTTGCTAAGTCAAAAAGTGAAAAATGTTTTAAGTCTTTGAAAAGAAAAACCCACGATGGCATTAGTTTGCAACATATTTTTGTAAAAACAAGGCAAAAATTCCATATTTTAATCGACCTCCACTTGAATTAGGGTTTCAACCCTAAAATAAAAAGAAAGAGAAACATTATCTCATTTTTCAAGAAGCTTCAGCAAGAAGTCTATGTCACCGCCAAGCTAGGTTTCATGAAGGATCTGAAGACATTTCATGGCTAATTTTGGAGCATAGAGTGGTTTCCTCATAAATCTTGTGCCCAAAAAGCAACATCAACCTTGGGTAAGTTTTCTACAGTAAAATCCACACTATTCTTTGCAAGTAACTTACTGTGTTGAGATTTTCTGAGTTGAAAATGATGAAGATACTTCAATTTATCTGTACATTTTCTTGTGACTTTGCACAGAAAAAGAGCTCAAGCCCAAGCCAAAACTTTGTTTCATATTTCCAAGTTTCAGAAGAAAAAGGAGGTCAAAATAGAGCAATTTCTACAGCATACAAAAGAACTGACATTTACTATTTATTTTATGTATTTGTAGCTTGAAACTATGTTGTTTTTGAGCTCCATATATTCATAAAACACTCCATATAGGGCTCTTTATTGATTCATTACTGTTGGTTTACAAAAATGATTCATTTCCATTGCATTGCATGGGTATACTCAAAGTTTCCACACGTTTATTTATTCTTATATGGCTTGGCCTTTGTTTATACTATGCATTCTCCCTCTATGACCATCTTTGTTTTTACAATGAATCAATGTTTTGTAGATAATGAAACAATGGAAAACCTTTCTTTTATCTGTGATATTTTTGTTGATATTTGACTTCATATTACAACTTTGTATTGTGGCCATATGTTGTTCTACAGGTGCTTGAAGTTGTTAATGGGTTATTGGAATTCAAACCCTTTATTGTTTCATCATATTCAACTTGGCTTTGTAGGCTATGGCTTCACACCATTTAATGGAATTCTTGAGAAAAGAAACAAAACCCTTCCTCTATTATAAAGTTACTTCAAGCTCATTTGAAACTTAAAATACTAATATGATTCATGGCCCTACATTCAAAGTTGTCCTTGGAAAGAAAAATGAGTTCACCAAATGATTCAAAAATCTCCTTTTATATGACAGGTTGTGAGCTTGCTATTTCTTTTTATTTCTCTGCTTTGTGCTCTGCCATTTGGGTTTTCCTTTCTTCAATGATTGTGATTTTACTGCATTTTGATGTGTTGAAATTTGTGGGTTTGGAAACAAAACCTAAGAGCTTGAAGCTTAGACTTTCTTGTATTCTTAAAATTTCCTGAAAGACTCGATTTCAAAACTCCTTGGTTTCCCCTACCATATTTACTTTTCAAGTATCAAATATTGTTATTTCATAGGCATCTATGCATAGTTCTACAAGGTATCTAGGTATACATGACTAACAAATGACAATCTACAGGTTGTCTTTTGCATATGAAAACCCATGAGTTTGGCTCACATGTTATCTACTTAATACTGAACTATCATTTTCTTGAGGAGGTTACCATATCCTTTAGATTCTAAACTTCCAGGTCTACCTTTGAAAAGATTTCTGACTAGTTTAATCACATAAGAATATTGTGCAATAGTTTCTATTCTCACTCTAGATGCCCCCTTTTGATTGGACTATTTTTTTTAAATATATGAGCTACACAAAACTCTTTCAATCTATTAATACTACAATATTCCAGTTGTATATTTTCCAATTCATATAATTGATCCATTATTCATCTATAAAGGAAACCAATCTTATCAACACTCTATATACTGACTGAATACTGATCTTTCCATATTTACCTTGGCACATTTCTTTTGGTTGTCATATGTGCATAGCATGTTTCATTTAATAGAGACAGTCTTGATGATCTTATTAGAATCACAAACCTGTAGAGTATTTCTCTTTAATGTTGCCACTGTATCTTTAATTAACATACACTACATGATGGATCCAGGGACTGCCCTCCATGAGCAGTGTTGCCAACATGAATGTCAATGTTATTGCAAACACCCATAAAAGAACTCTAAATATACTATACATGGTTGTTAGGGTCATGTTTTCCCATGACTCAATCACAAATTATTGCTTCTATTTGTTTCTTTGATTCTTCTCATGATAATCTTTATTTTCATCTTTTTAATATATCTATGACTTGCTTTTCATGCCACTATTCCAATATAAATTACTGTTGTCAAAGTGACAACACTGTCTTTATGGTTAAGCATGACTGCTCCATGTAATTTATGATAACTCTGCATTGAGTAACTTGGGAGAAACTCATTGAATCTTTGTGGATGAGCCTCATGGCATGTTTCTTTTGACAAGTAGTATCACTATTACTATGAGATGACTCCCATTAATGATGCTACCTTTCCTTGCCAATAGAAACGTGATTAATGAGATTTGTCAACAGTGATTCAATAAGATATAAAAATGCAATTATCCCTTTATAATGTAATTAGAAGGAAACACATTGAGCTCAACCCTTGTGGAAGCCTCATTTACCCCAAGTGTTGTAACTTGATGAAATAATCTAAAGACATGACAATACCTATAGCTACACATGAAGCAAACAAGTTAGAAAAATTCAGAATACAAATGTTTGTTTAATGTAGATTGAGATTGGTTTATATGTGCATAGGTAAGTGATCATGTATGGTATGTAACCTTTCATTTCTTAGAGCAGTGCTCTAACACATTGCTTTGACTTAATGCATGAAACAAAAGTAGAGAAGCTAGGAAGGACAAGTCATCTCAGGTAGCAGTTGGACAAGAAGACATAATAGAACCAGTCATTCTTAGGCAATGACTGGTTACCCTCCCTACATGCACATTTTTTCATCTTCATTTAATTATTCATTTATATATCTATCTTTTTCTACATTGAATAAGGAAAAGTTAAACTCTCAGCTTGTGTGAGTTTATGAATATTTCTATTCAATAAAAATTACTTTTAAAGAAGATATTTGTAAAATATTTCTTATGTTTCATGCATCTGTATAAATGCAATGATTTAAATTTATGTAATCTTTAAAGTTATGTCATTTTTACACATGAATGCAATGTAGGGGAGATAAAAAATGTACCATTTTCTTTTAAATATCAATGGCTCTACCTAATTGAGCCATAGGTGAAAATCTAGTAACATTTTTGGCGATATTTGCTGGATGTTTGCCTGTTAAGCATGTAAACCAGTAGCCTAGTTTGTCCATTGGGTATGGAGTCAGTAAACTCATAGGTAGACCTAAAACAATTTGCACATAGTAGTAACTCATTTGAGACTAGTAAGAATGTCAGGACACTTATTGAAAATATGGAAAAAGCTAAAATGAAACTACCTATTGTGCTGGAACAACACTTAGGGAATGAAACTTGCAACTAAATATAGTGCAACAACACTTTATTGGAAGTATAAACCTAACCTAATATTCACAAAGGTAAGTCATACCTCAAAACAACGTTTGAGGTAAATCCCATTAACTGGGATTAGCAATATTTCTCCATCCATCTTTGATAACTAGAATGTGTTATTCTCCTTGCATTCAATGATTAGAAATGGGACAGTCCAGAAGTTGTCAAACTTTGAATGCTTACCTGGCCTACTCTTTAGTACATCCCACTTGAGAACAACATCACCCTCTTTGAAAGCTTTGGGTGTAGATTTCTTATCAAAGACCCTCTTTTTTTGGAGTTGATGATGCTCCAAAGACTTTATTGCCTTATCTATTATTTCTTCAAGCTCCATGAGCTCAACATATCTAATAGAAATTGGGTCTTGTTCTTCAAACACCTCCAACGGGTGAGCAATGTCGAGAGCTAGAAACTCTATAGATAGAGGTAGTCTTTCCTCCTTTCCATAAACTAGAACATATGGTGAGTTTCCAACTGACCTCTTAGGAGTTATTCTATCTACCCATATAGAAGATTTCAATTTGGTGTGCCAAACTCTTTGATTTTCCTCCATGGTTCTTTTAATGATCCTGATCAAATTTTTATTTGTACTTTCAGCCAAACCATTACCCTGTGGGTAATAATTTGAAGAAGTGTTTAGATGGATTCCATGTCTTACTGCCTAATCTGCAACTCTTAATCCCACAAATGCAAGAGTATTATATGAAATGATGGGATTAGGAACTCCAAACCTGGTTATTATGTCCTCATAAAAGCTTAAAACTAAAGATTCATTAGCTTCTTTCAAAGCTACTGCTTCTGTCCAACATGTAAAATAGTTAGTGGTTATAAGCACCCACTTGTGACCAGCATTGGAAGGTGGATTTATTGGTCCAATAAAGTCAATGACCCATCTCATGAAGGGCTACTCAACCTAAATTGGCTGTAAAGGCATAGCTGGCAACTTTTCTTTTCCTACAAAAAGAGCACATTTTACACATTTCTTTGACCAAGAATAGGCATCTTTAAACAAGCTTGGCCAGTAATAACCAGGTCTCATAATTTTACAGGCTATTGTTCTTGGAGCAAAGCGACCTCCTGAAGTTCCATCATGAAATTCATGAAGCACTTTTTCTGTTTGATCAGTGTCAATACACCTTAATAAGACACCATTTAAATCTTCCTTGAAAAGAATATTATCAATAAGTACATATGGAATTGACTATAACCTATAGTATCTTCTTTTACTTTTGTCCAAACCTAGTGGACATTCACCAGTCTATAGAAAATGGGTCATATCTTGAACCCAACTTGCAACAAATGTAGGTGCAACATTCTAAAGCTCATTATCATTGACTAGAACAATTTCTAATTTTGATTTATGTGCATCTTCAGTGGTTGAGGCAAGCTACTCATAAAGTCCTCTTCCTCTAACAAGTTTTGTGATTTTGATGTCAACATCAAACTCCATAACTCTTGTGATCCAACCTGCTCTTTTCTCACTCAAGTCTTTACTTAGCAGAAATTCTTTCACACTAGGGTGTGCAACCATAACATGTATCTTATTGTTGGAGATTAAAGACTTAAATTTCTTTAAGCTCCTAATCACAACAAGAACATGTTTTTCAACAAATGTATATTTATGTTCATAATCAGCTAGACCTTGACTTAAAAAGGCTATTGGATACTCTAAATCATCATTATTTTTCTAAACCAACATAGTAGAAATTGAACTAATGCTACCAAAAGCATATAGAATAAAATCCTTTTAAAAATATAGATTTACCAGAGTTAGGGCTGATGCTAAAGCTTTTTTTATTGCTTCAAAACTATTTTTGGCTTCTCTAGTCCAACTAAAAATTGCATTCTACTTAAGCATGGTGGTCAAAGGCTATAATAGATTTGCAACATCAGGTATGAATTTTCTCAAAAAGTTGATTATTCCTAGAAAGCTCTGCAGACCTTTCTTGTGATTGGGTAATGGCAGTTCAAGTATGGATTTGACTCTCTCGGGGTCAATAGTAATTCCTTCCTTTGACACGATGCCCCCTAACAGTTTACCTTCATGAACAAAAAATATACTCTTTTTTTGATTGAGAGATATACCATACTCTCTGAATTTTTCAAAAACTTGCTTGAGATGTGACAAGTGTTCATCTGCATTTTTGGAATAAACTGTTATGTCATCTAGATAAACAAGCAAAAAAATTTGAATTAAACTCTGAAACACCATATCCATGGCCCTTTGAAAAGTGGTGACTATGTTAGATAAGCCAAAATACATTCTCTTGTAGGCCATAGTGCCCCACTTTGTTGTAAACACTTTTTTATATTGATCTTCTTCCTTGACTAGAATTTGGTTATAACCAGAATAACCATCCAGAAGAGAAAATCTCTCTGAACCAACAACAGCTTGGAGAATTTTTTCCATGGAGGGTAATGGAAAATGTTCTTTTAAGGATGCTCTGTTAAGATCTCTAAAATCTACACAATTTTATTTCCCCATTTTTCTTTCAAACCAGAACAAGGTTAGAAACCTAGGATGTGTGTTTAATTGGAAATACAATGGCCCCTTCAACTAACTTAATCAGCTCTTTGATCATTAAAGGTTCAAGCTTGGGGTTCAAAGGTCTCTGATTTTTCCTAACAAGCTTGGCATGAGGTTAATCCAATTGTGTGTTGTGCAATATGAGGGTCAAAACCTTTTAAATCAGAATATTTTCAAGTGAAAACATCATGAAACTCTTGGCATAGGGTAATAAAAGCTTTTCTATCTTCAGCTGAAAAGATTTTTCCTAACTTAAGAAGCTTACCTTTAAAGATTTCAATTTCTTCGTAATGGTCTTCTTTCACTTAAATGCTGACTTTACTCTTCTTAAGTTGGTCACCAGTGTTGAAAATGGATTCCAAGGTAACCAAACCCTTGGGTAATTTTTTTGTCTTCAGCTATATGACTTGATCATCATACTGTTATTTAAGCTTCTCTTGATCCACTACTGAAAACTGATCCTCTTGGAGTAGAAATGATAAAATTTTCTCATCACTATCAAATACCTGCCAGTTAACATTGTTATAAGGAATTGATGGCCTGATTACTACTTTGACATATTTTTGTACCTTCTCCTTCTTGATATCATTTGGGATATCAAACTGTGCACCAATGGCAGCAAGTCTGTTAGCATGTTTATTTTGATTTCTTGGAATAGAAACCAAGTTGAAGGCATCAAATTCCTCTACTATATCCCACACTATTTCTGTAGAATTTTAATGCATCATTTTTAGAAACACTCAAGCCTCTAACTTGATCGATGACCAGTTCACTATCTCCATAGACCTCCAGGCAATTTATTCCTCTTTTTCGTGCCCACTCAAGACCTTGAATAAGTCCCTCATACTCAACAGTGTTATTAGAGCACGCAAAAGTAAAATAGAAAGTTGAAAAATACTTATCACCTTGTGGAGAAACAAGCATTGCACCTCTACCAGCTCCATTCTTACTTCTGGAACCATCAAAATACATCTCCCAAAGTTCATTTTGTTCTAGTAATTTATTTGTACTCTTTTCAAGGTTTGTAACCTCTGCATCAGGTTCATGAAGCACATAATTTCCCATACCAACATCTTGAATGAGATCATTAGGACTATCCATTATGTTTTTTGCTACCCATTCATACAACAACACATCAGGAACACTTTTAGCTTGCAACTCTTGAGCAGCAGCAAGCTCACTGTTAGTAAAAATGACACAATTTGTGTCTACAACAATAGGAACAACATTAATTATACTTGGGTTAAATGGCTCAATGTAATCCTTGGCCAAATTTTTAGATATAATGGTAATCTTGGTTCCATATCTCATTCTAAATAGCATATGTGACCAATCAACCAACACATAACCTCCTATTTTAGCAGTAAAGTCTCTTGAGAGACATAGTGCAAAGAAAGGAGGTAAATCAATAACACATATGTCTTGGGGAACTAAAATTTTTGGACAAGCATGAAGTGTAAAGCTCAATCCTTTGATAACACCTAAAGTATTAACTAAAGTTCCATCTAACTGAACCACTCCTTTCTCTAAAGGCTGATATTTCAATCCTAGTTTATCAAAAATATGCTTTGGCATTAGAGAGCTACTAGACCCACTATCTATCATACAGTTATGGACTAACTTATCACCTATAATCACAAACACATAAAACGGAGGTGGTTTGATGTCCTTACCCATTTCTTTGCTGGGTTATTGATCATTATCTTGAGGATCATTTGTGAAGACAACTCTAACTTGACCAACTGGTGGGTCATCAAACACTTTCAGATTTGACAAAGCCGACTGTAACATATCTTTCTGACCTGGAATATCTAAAGAGTCCCACATTGACATTGTTACATTCATATTTTTCATATTTTCAATGATATTATAAGGCACAATTGGATTTACCTTTTGATGTACCTTCACACCAGCATGATCAGCTTGCATGTGTGGCTGCTCCTTGGTAGCAACTGGTTGATTCCTCTACAAAATGCGAGGCACTTGTGATGTAGTTGATGTAGATGGTTTTGCAGTTGTTGCTTTTCCTTTACTAGCTGTTTGTTCAAGCTCTAGAGATCTTTTCTTTGCTCTTGCGTTTGCTGTAACTGGAGAGTCATCTGAATTAACTCCACAAAATTCTTCTCCATGCCAATTAAGTAGAGTAGCATCATTTGTAAGTTGGTCCTGTTGTTGTGGAGCTCCATCATTAGGTAGATTTTATTGTGAGATTGAAGCATTCTGCACCATTAATGCCTGATTTATAAGTCCATTTGAGCATGTTGTTTGATTATGTGGTTGGTTGTGTGGATAGCACCACTCATAATCAATGAAAAGGTTATTCTGAATAGGGACAAGGTCCCTAGCTACACTAATAGGTGTTGGATTATATGCCTAAAAAGGCCTTGGATTCACATTTTTTCTTGGACCTTGGTAATTACCTTGGTATTGCTGCCTATTGCTTTGATACTATTGTTGTTGACCTTATTGTTGATAAGGTCTAGTATAAGATTGTTGCTTTTCAAGTTGACCGACTTATTTCCAAAAGTCTGGAAATTGTTTTCAATCTTTTGTTGACATTCTTTAGTTTCCTGCAATTCCTGTGATTGAGTTGGAGCTATAATTTCTTGTTTACCAACAGTTGGTAATGTTGGAACAATAGGTAATGATGCAAAAAGTGGTATCTATAATGGTATATTAGACTGTATTTCTAGAAAAATAGGCATTGGTGGCCTAGGAGCAATTTTACCTACTTGAATTGGACAGTTTTCTACTCTAATTGTTGTCTCATATGCATCAGGTAAAGAAACTCCTCCCATTGATTGTGTCATGACATCTATATCACTATTGAGAGCCTTCAAAAAATACAAGAATGCATATTCTAGGGAAGGCCTTACTGTAGCAGGAATTATGTCCCAAGTTCTTTGGTACTGAAAGTTGAAGTCTGTCATTTTCTCCTAAGGAGCTCTTTTATTAGTAGTCAACTGCTCCAACAAGGACAAATTATCTTATCTATCTTGAAACTGTTTGTGTAGTTTGTCTCCTAATTCATCCCAAGTTGCAATAGTGCCAACTCCTAGACTTCTAAACCACTACAAAGCCCTTCCTTTGAATGATGCAGTAAGCATCCTTACAACTACATCCTCTTGAGTTATGTCGTGAACACCACATAGTGAGGCAACATCCCTTATGTGTTCAATGGGTGTTGTCTGATCTTCCCTAGTGAAAATTGGCAAGATTTTAAGCGCAACAACTAGGATATCATTGTGTTGTGCGAGATTTAATGGAATTCCTCCATTAAATGGCACAAAAGGCTAGTTTCTAGCAGCCATTAAAGGTGGCTGAGATGGATAAACTTGAGTATGAACAACAGAAAATGAAGTATTAAAACTTGAGAATATAGGAACAAAACCTGAAGAAGCAGCAAATAAAATCTTCTTTGGGTTTCTTGAAGATGATCTTGTTGTTCTGAAACTTGGTGATGTTGAATGAGTATCACTCTCTCTTTTCGATGGTCTACCTCTTCTCCTTGGTGGTGAGAAGAAGAACTCTTTCCTAACACCAGGTGGTGTTAACTGAACTCCTTTTTATGGAGGAGTTCTCTTTGTTTTCCTACCTCTTCTCCTTGGTGGTGACAGTTGTGAATACTCAAATTCTTTGGAACTCCTAGTTTGTATTCTTTTCATGTGTTGTAATAGCACTGATTTACTGCTCTTTTAGCTCAGCGAAGTCACCAAATATGCTAAAATAACCTCTAAAAGGTAAAAAAATCACCGGTTTCACATCAAACTAGTGAAAAGAATTGAGGGACATGTCCCACTGGGCGTGCCAAAATTGTTAACTCTAAAATTTGCACCCTATTGAATTTGATGTTCAACAACTCCAGTGTAACATGGGAATGATCCCACTTTGAATGAGACCAAACCTCCAAAGAAGGCCGACTTCCTATTGGTTATCACCTAACTATTGATCTTTTGTAAGGAAAAGGGTGAAGGATTTGCTAAAAATAAAATGTTGAAAATGGAAAAACTGGGTGATACACCAAACTAACTAAGGACAACAAATATTCAGACAATAGACACTTGTTTACAATGGATGAAACTAGGACTTGCACAACTCATTCATGTATTCTTGCATAAATATTTTATAAAGAGGCATTGGTTCCCATACTTCTAAAAGGAAAAGAAATTCACTGCTAGAAAATATGTTGCAATTCTAACACTAATTATAACATGCATCAAAATACCATTTTTTCTTAATGGTGCTAGCTATGAGACAAAGCTGAAAGGAGAGAATAATGATACCTCACAACCAACTTGATCAAATCAATGATGCATACAAGATAGCAAAGACTAAGATGGCAAAGAAACTTCAATTCACTGTTATTTCAAGCTCTGTACTGTAATTCATGTATGTCCAAAAGAGCTACAAAGTATGCCAAAATATATCATAGGACTCAAAAAGTCACTAGTACAAAAGCTGCATAATCAAAACTGATTACAAAATGAGTCCAAAAATGACTAAGTAAGCAAGCTCCACCAAAACAAGTTCTAGAAGCTTCTTGGGTTGGATGGCTTCAAAAAGCCAAAAATATAGCAACTAGATTTTATCCACAAAAGCTCCAAAGTATTGAAATGGTCAATTTTGAACATGTCAAACATGATGACAACTCAAAATGGCTCCAAAATATCCTCCAAAGCTCATTAAGAGTTAGAAAAATAGCTCGAATATTTATGGCATATGTTTGCAAACAAACTTCAACTCCCCAGGATTCTCTCAAATGACATAACTCAAAGCATATCTCTCCATTTTCCTCCTAATACCTAGTCATATTAACACATGTCTCCTATTTTTTTGCATTTGAAAACTAATGTTTAAATTAAATGATTCATAAAATATCATTTAATTCAAGCATTTTACAATATAAAGTAAATGCAAAATAAAAGAACTTAATCTCCATGTATTGGCGTGAACATAGACAAAAGTTTGCTAAGTCAAAAAGTGAAAAATGCTTTAAGTCTTTGAAAAGAAAAACCCACGATGACATTAGTTTGCAACATATTTTTGTAAAAACAAGGAAAAAATTCCATATTTTAATCGGCCTCCACTTGACCTAGGGTTTCAACCCTAAAATAAAAAGAAAGAAAAACATTATCTCATTTTTTAGGAAGCTTCAACAAGAAGTCTATGCCGCTACCAAGCTAGGTTTCATGAAGGATCTAAAGACATTTCATGGCGAATTTTGGAGCATAGAGTGGTTTCCTCATAAATCTTGCGCCCAAAAAGCAGCATCAACCTTGGGTAAGTTTTCTACAGTAAAATTTGCACCATTCTTTGCAAGTAACTTACTGTGTTGAGATTTTCCTAGTTGAAAATGATGAAGATACTTCAATTTCTCTATACATTTTCCTATGAATTTGTTGAGGAAAAGAGCTCAAGCTCAAGTTAATACTTTGTTTCATATTTCCAATTTTTAGAAGAAAAAGGAGGTCGAAACAGAGCAATTTCTACAGCATACAAAAGAATTGACATTTTTTTGTGTATTTTATGTATTTGCAACTTGAAACTATGTTGTTTTTGTGCTCCATATATTCATAAAACACTCCATGCAGAGCTCTTTACTGATTCATTACTATCGGTTTGCAAAATTGATTCATTTCCATTGGATTGTGTGGGTATACTCAAGTTTTTGTGCCTTTATTTATTCCTTATATGGCTTGGAATTTGTTTATACTATGCATTCTCCCTCTGTGGCCATCCTTATTTTTACAATGAATCAATGTTGTTCTATAGATAATGAAACAATGGAAAACCTTTCTTTTATCTATGATATTTTTGTTGATATCTGACTTCGTATTACAACTTTGTATTGTGGCCATATGTTGTTCTACAGGTGCTTGAAGCTGTAATGGGATATTGGAATTCAAACCCTTTATTGTTTCATCATATTCAACTTGGATTTGTAGGTTGTGGCTTCACAACATTTAATGGTATTTCTGAGAAAAGAAAAGAAAACCCTTCTTCTATTATGAATTTACTTCGAGCTCATCTGAAACTTAAAATACTAATATGATTAATGGCCCTACATTCATAGCTGTCCCAAAAAAGAAAAATGAGTTCACCAAATGATTCAAAAATCTCCTTTTATATGACAGGTTGTGGCCTTGCTATTTCTTTTTATTTCTCTGCTCTATGATCGGTCGTTTGGGTTTTCCTTTCTTCAATGATTATGATTTTACTACATTTTGCTATGTTGAAATTCATGGGTTTGGAAACACAACCCTAGAGCCTGAAGCTTAGAATTTATTTTATTCTTAAAATTTCCTGAAAGACTCGATTTCAAAACTCCTTGTTTTCCCCTACCATATTTACTTTTCAAGTATCAAAGATTGTTATTTCATAGGCATCTATGCACAGTTCTGCAAGGTATCTAGGTATAGATGACTAACAAATGATAATCTATAGGTTGTATTTTGCAGATGAAAACCCGTGAATTTGGCTCACATGTTATCTACTTAACACTGAACTATCATTTTCTTGAGGAGGTTACCATATCCTTTAGATTCTAAACTTCCAAGTTTTCCTTTGAAAATATGTCTGACTAGTTTAATCACATAAGAATATTGTGCAATAGTTTCCATTCTCACTCTAGATGCCCCCTTTTGATTGGACTAAATTTTTTTATATATGAGCTACACAAAACTCTTTCAATCTATCACTACTACAATATGCCAATTGTATATTTTCCAATGCATATAGCTGATCCATTGTTCATTAGTAAAGGAAAACAATCTTATCAACACTTTGGATACTGACTGAATACTGATCTTTCCATATTTACCTTGGAACATTTCTTTTTGGCTATCATGTGTACATAGCATGTTTCCTTTAATAGAGATAGTCTTGATGATCTTATGAGAATCACAAACCTGTAGAGTATTTCTCTTTAATTCTGCCACTGTATCTTTGATTAACATACACAATAAGATGGATCCAGGGACTACCCTTTGTGAGCATGGTTTCCAGCATGAATGTCAATGTTATTACAAACACCCATAAAAGCACTCTTAATATACTATACATGGCTGTTACGATCATGTTTTCCCATGACTCAATCACAAAGTATTACTTCTATTCATTTCTTTTATTCTTCTCATGATAAGCTTTATTTTCATCTCTTTAATATATCTATGACTTGCTTTTCATGCCACTATTCCAATATAAATTACTATTGTCAAAGTGACAACATTGTCTTTATGGTTAAGCATGATTGCTCCATGTAATTTATGATAACTCTACATTGAGTAACTTGGGAGAAACTCATTGAATCTTTGTGGATGATCCTTATGACATGTTTCTTTTGACAAGGAGTATCACTATTACTATGAGATGACTCCCATTAATGATGCTACCTTTCCTTACTAATAGAAACGTGATTAATGAGATTTGTCAACAGTGATTCAATAAGGTATAAAAATGCAATTATCCATTTATAATGTAATCAGAGGGTGGCACACTAAGCTCAACCCTTGTGGGAGCCTCATTTACCCCACGTGCTATAACTTGATGAAATAATCTAAAGACATGACAATACCTGTAGCTACACATGAAGCAAAAAAATTAGAAAAATTTGGAATATGAATGTTTGTTTAATGCAGATTGAGATTGGTTTATATATGCATAGGTAAGTGACCATGTATGGTATGTAACCTTTTATTTCTTAGATAACTGCTCTAACACATTGCTTTGACTTAATGTAGGAAATAAAAGTATAGAAGCTAGGAAGGACAAGTCAACTCGGGCAGCAGTTAGACAAGAAGACACAACGAAACTAGTCATTCTCAGGCAATGACTGGTTACCCTCCGTACATGCACATTTTGTCATCTTCATTTACTTATTCATGTATATATATATATTTGTCTGCATTGAATAAGAAAAAGTTAAACTCATGGCTTGTGTGAGTTTATGAATATTTCTATTCAATAAAAACTACTTTTTTCAGAAGAGATTTGTAAAATCTTTCTTATGTTTCATGCATCTAAATAAATGCAATGATTTAAATTTCTTTAATCTTTTAAGTTATTTCATTTGTACACATGAATGCAATGTAGGGGAGATAGAAAATGTACCATTTTATTTTAAATATCAATAGCTCTACCTGATTGAGCCACAGCTGAGAATCTAGTAACAAAGATCTCTAATGTTATGAAACATAGGATAAATTTGTTGATAAAAATGGATGAAACAAGGAGAAATGCATAGCAGAAAGACATTAGAATGTAGTTACAAGTAAAAAAAATTCATAGTAAAAGATCTTCTTAAAGAAATTTTCAAGTTGGAGATATGGTGTTAATATGGAATATGAGGGTTCAAGATAAAAGGTAACATGGAAAATTTGATGCCCTCTAGCGAGGCCCATCTCTGGTCAACAACACAAATGGAGAGGATTCATAATTTTTACAAAATTTGATTGGTGAACTTGAATTACCAATACATGGACAATTATTTAAGCCATACTTCATTTGAGGTATCTTCTATTCCATGTACAATATAATTTATGTATATTTTTTGTACAGTTACTTTGGTTTGCTAATCTAGTTTTTTCTTTGTGGTATACTCCACCAAAGATTTTTTTATCTCGCTTAGTTAGATGCTAGAATAAATGTACCCAACTGGATCCATTGATAGGTCTTGCAAAATTTTCATTTGGTTCTAGGTCCTTGCCCCAAATTTTGAGCTTTCAGGTCAAAATATAGTGGTTAGGGCATAATTAAACTATGTCTAGGGTTTGTCTAAGTCTCAAAGCCCTCCTAAAATCTTATATTTCAAGTGCTCTTAGCACTTTATTCTATTTTATTGTTGACCTATTGTAGCAAATGCCCAGCCATTTAACTCATGACTTATTTCTTCTAAGCCATTTGTCTTCTAGCCCCTTTTACCTAGCAATACCTATTGAGTTTGTCATCTTTGGTTTTATATAAATTTTCTTTATGCGTGCCTTTGAAATATTTAATTCAAAATCCCTATCTACATACTTTATTAAAGCCTAATTCATGTTTATTTATTTACCTAGATATGGCCCCCTTTTATGAACATATTTTATGCACATGCTTTAAATTTTTTCTTTAAGTTATCTATGAGATCAATCATGCATTGACAAGTGTTTGTGTCGTATTTGCTTCCACCATTCAGTGGGTATTATTTTATTCATAAAAGGATGGTTATGAAACCGTGGGAAGCTTCCACCTGGTGAATCTTTACCAAGCAATCAAGAAGGGCTCATTAGTCAGTCCCACCAAGTCCAACATGCCAAGCACTAATGCTTTCCACTGTTCTACTATACCCTTTGGGTGGACCCACAACAAAACTGTGAAAGATCTAGAAGATGAAATGTAGTTGAGCTTTGAATGGGCACATTATCTAAAGGTCAAAATGGTTCCATTTGGAATGATCTGATGTGTATTCCACCATTCCACAAGGAGTGTTGTATAAATATTTCATCCATGCATGGAATTGTAGGAGGCCACCATGTGGCAATGTTTGAGTCATTTGATGGATGAATAAGTGATGTCGAAGAAATGACTAAGTATTACAATATAAAGGGAAACTTAAAGGGTGATTATTTTCTACCACATGGCATGATCTTAATGGTTTTTTATCATTCCATAGGCCTTTATCTAAAGCTTTATTTCACAGACGTGGAACTATGGGAGGTTTCCACATGGATTTTGATGACTTGTTTCCTCAATGACAAGGATTTAGGTGAATTGTAAAGCTACTCCACATTGATCAATTTGATTGGCTAATTATTTTTTAAATTAATTCAAATCTAATCAAATCAAATTGACAACTCAGCACCGCTCGATCAAGCTACTCATTGATAGATTAGTGTCCCATATTCAAATCTAAGAAATGGGTAGTTGTGTGCACTCTAGATCACATGACTAAGAGTAATGGAAGTAATGATAGATTTCTATGCTTGGAAATTAATTATTTCTCCATAAAATCCTTGTACTAAGCATTTGAACACTTCACAAAATCATTTTGAGCATCTGGAGAAGAAAATTTGCTAAACTTTTGAGCTATTTTGTGTCAAACTAGGTTTTTTGCATCTAAAAAGAAATTAAGTTATTTTGCGACTAAATTATTTCTTAATTTCCATTACATTTACTTGTATCTACTTTTTGTTATGTCAAAATTGAATTCTTAGGTTTATCTTGCACTAGAATATTATTTCTTGCACTAAAATTATCTAAAATTTTGTCTAGTTTGTTTAATTTATGATGAAAACCCTAAATTTGTTAATAAACCCTAACTTTTTCTTTAAAGTAATTGCAAAATACCTCCTCCCCAAGCCCAATCTTCTATTTACGCCCCAATTCAAGTATTAAATGAGGATTTAGTTGCCCAATTACCTAGGTCAACCATTAAAAGTGTTAGAGTAAAAGGTCTTGTGTCAAATAAGGGTTTCTTGGATCATTTCAATGACTATAGGGATACTAACCTCCCCATAAATATAGGATGGTCACTATATTTCCACTAGTATGGAAAGAGGAATGCATCAGCTCCCACATCCAACATGTGGAGACTTGACGTAGGGAAATTGGTGGTTCCTAATGTCTTCTCGGATGTAGACCTATCAAAGGTAGTTGTAGTCAACTCTGATAAATCAATTAGGGTAGTGAGATCTAAAATGCACCAAGTCATGGTTATGATTGATAAAGAAAAAATTTCACACATATTTAAACTCAATATGGATGCTAACAAACCCATTGACTGAGGCTTTCAAGAAGAAATATATTCATAATAGAAGCACTTATGTAGTATCCTTGCTATCAAAATTCAGAGTGAACGATCGCAATAACAAGAGTGTTAGAATCTAACCAATGGAAACAGAGCCTTTTAAGGTTGATAGTTTTGAGAATTACTTCTCTACAACTCATCATTCATTGCATCAGATCCTTTGATTTGAAAAATATGAAGTTATCCCCATTTATTTCATGTACATGGAAGCTAACATTTAGAATGTCATGGTGAATGATGAATTGATTATGAAACCTATATTTCTAATGTTATCAATAAGGGATTAATGAAAATAAATAAGGGTGGGCTAGGGATCAAATTTTGGGGGTATTCTCTCTTATGCCACATATTCCTATTCAAGGGAAGGCTAGAATTTAGCTTTGTAGTATAGATTAATGATGTTGATGAGAATGAAGATCAAATCCTTGTCCAACGTTGGACCCATTTGTTGGATATACATTATGGATATTCAAGCTATGTTACTATTAGAAACCACTTTGTTGCAAGGATCCTATATTTCCTACAAGGTCAAGTGCCTAGGATGTCTTTAGAACTACTACATTTTGTGAGGCTTATGGTGAGAAGTTTAAACTTGGGAATCTAGCATAACTAGGGTGATTTTATACTTCATTCATATTGCACTATCCTAAGAGTATATGGAAGCATTATAGGACCCCATGTCCTACCAAGATTTGTACCTTTGAGAATTGGATGTTTAGAATTCATACAATAACTAGCTATGGCAGAGGAGGAACATTTGGAAAACCAAAGGAAAGGTTCACTCTTCCCTTTTCTTAGAGTCTTCTCTAATTTTAGCATGAACAAGGAAGGGTGGAAACAACTATATGAAAAATTTAAACCTTTCAAAATAGTTGAAGTGCAAGAAAAAAGTTTTTAACCAAAAGGGATTTATAAATGAACTCATAGTAAGAATTAAGAGGTCAAAATTCTTCCACCAAATTGATATAGAGAAGATGTAATCAAAAATATCCTAGGTGAAAAAGAGGTAAATATGAGAAAGGTGAAATGGACTAACTTTTAGAGGAGTTAAGAAGTAAAGAAAAGGAAAGATGCTTCTTAAAAAGGATCATATATTGATGTTGATGATCTCCTATCCTTAGGATCCAAGTTGTGTGGAAAAATATTGATAAGTTTATTAGCAAGGCTCCTCAAATTGAGGAAAGAGAAAAATGGAAGGCCCAAGTTTTGTAGGAGAGTCCTACATATCAACCAACAAAATCCACACCTTATACATTTAGGAGAAAACCTAAGGGATTTTCCATGAGGGAACAAACACATCCCCCACCATAAGTATAGATGTCCCCATCAAGTCCAACACAAAATGTAATAGAATATTTGATTCTCCTCCAAGAGAGTCATCACCTAAAAGGAGGAGGGTTGAAAAGGCTTCCTTGGTAGATTATCCAATTGCTTCTAAGGAGAAATATGAGTATGAAATAACAGGAGATGATATCTTACAAAAAATTCCATAGATTCTCAGAGAAATGAGAATGTGCCTCCTCCAATAAATAGAATAATATAAAATATTCTTTGAGTCATTGACGACACTAAGGATTTCAGGGAATTGTCTTGTAGCAATTTTCTAGATGATGATTCATTTGTTAATTCTCTAGAGTTCATGGAATTACTTTGGAGATGTAAGAGAGAAGATTATGAAAAGTTATTGAATGGTGAAATGGATAAGTCTCTGGGAGAAAAATAAAAAACAAGTATCTAATAGGGTGGTTGCACTAATGAGTGTTGAACAAAAAGAGGTCACCCCATAAGAAGGCTTAAGATTGGTGAAGGAAAGTGGAATACTCCTACTACTAGAATGGGATATAGCCTATTTCATTGCTCTAGACACGATCAAGAGACAAGATGCTGAAATATTTTCTACAGAGGATGAGGATCCATTTGCACTATTAGGATCAGGGTTTAATCCAAGATGGGAAACCCTTGCTATTTGGCCTCTAGCCCAAAATACTAACAAGATAGAAGTAGAAGATCTTATAGGGGAATTAAGAGGAGGATTTATCACTAAAATATTTGTAGATACACTAGCTATTGAGGCATCAACTCTTTCTATAAATTTTGCATAATTTAATAGGACAAAGATTGAACCATTGCAATAAGATTATGATAAATCTCTAAAATTTTACCAAGACCTACTAAATGAATATAACAAGGCTAAAGAAACTATAGCACAAATACAACAACACCATCCATAGTAGTAAGCACCACCCCCTCCACTAACTTTTATGTCCATAGTTGTGAGGGGAGATAGATCAATGGTGGCAAGTACTTCATCATCCCCATCCCCAAGAGCCAAAAATGAAAGAAGGGTTGTTCTTGAGTAGATAAGCACACATGCAGAATATTTGATATACTACGAGGAGGACAAGAATGAAAATAATATGCTTGTAATATCAAATATGTTGGGACACCTAATGGGGAAAATATTAAGGAAAATAGATAATGTTCACAAAAGGTATTCTTTAATGATGACTACAATTGGTAGGTTTGCAAGGGATAAGATGGAGGCCATTCCTCTAATGAGAAAATAGATTCCCCGATTGAATTCCTTAATTGGTATGATCAAAGGATCTACATATGATCCAAATAAGACTGGGGAGATTGTCCAACATACCAAATTGTCAATACAATGGGAGAATACTAGGGATTAGGTGATCCCTTAGAAGACAAAATAAAATAAATAATTAAAGAGTTTGATGATAGAAAATTGGGAATATTTCCTAATATAATGAAGGCCAATGGAGAGGTCAAGCCATGCGAAGAGTGGAATGAACTATTTAAGAGTATCATAGCAACACTAGCTTACCTTATCTATGAAAAGGATCCAGTGGATATAGAGCTTCTGAAGAACAAGTTGGATAACCTCTAGGACACCAACATATTCTTAGAAGAGTTTGATAATGAAGTTGATCAGGTGGTATTGAAATATCATACATATAGAACAAAGTTAGATGAATTTTTTGCATTCAATTGGTCAACAAAATAAAAATACACAACATGGGATGACATATACAACAAGTTGCTAGAATTATAAAGTTTTAGATGATGTGGCTTAACTATTGTTATTTTTGTTATTAAGATGGAGTCATGCCTTTGTCTTTTCTACACACTTAGTGCCAAGATGGACTTCAACATCTTCAACAAGAGCTTATTCTTCTAGTGGGCTTTGGTTTTTTTACTTATCTGCCATTTCAACATCTCCTAAACCTTTGATATCAAATAAAGATAAAAAGGAAGTAGAAAAAGTTGGTTACCACTATCTTCATCAAGATTTTTTTGAGGAACAAAGAATGTACAATTCTAATGATAACTATATTTGTCCATAATGGAACCTTCTCCCTATAGGAACTTGTAATCATATTTTGTATTGTATTTGTATGTCAAATGAAAATGTGACATGTGTAATTTAGATTGAGGCTTGTGTTTCTCCCTTGTTTCTATATAAGGGAATTCAAGGACATTTGTGCATGATATTAGAGAGTTTTTTCACTACAAAGCAATTTTGTAATAGAGTCTATGATTGAGTCTATGTCATTTTCTGAATAGGATTTTTTATAGTTGGTAATTTTGTATAGTAGTACTAGCATCCATGAATAAATATACAGAGGAATATTTTCATCCCAATTATCTCCTACATGTATTCATTCTATAGTTTATGAATAAAATTGTAGAGAGGGGGAATTCACTACTCACGAGTCTCTTTATTCTCAAGAGATTCCCAGGGAATGAACTTCCCTAAACTAACTCAAGGAATAATGCTCAAGTGACAGGGTAAAAAGGAAAGAGTTCTAGAATTAGAAAGAGCAGGTCACATAGGTTTTTTGGAAAGACCAGCGAGCTTTTAGCTAAAGGACGTGAGCATGGAAAATGGATAGTAGTTCGACACGTTGGAATATTGTATGGATTGAAAACTAAGAATGTCATAGAAAATGATAGAGAGACTATTTCTCCTTTGACTACTAAGAAATCTTGGAATGCAAGAAAGTAACAAAGAATAGCAAAGCTGAAGTAAAGTAAAGTAAACTAAATAACTAAAACATAAGTGATAAGGACAAGGTGAATAAATAAAATTCTTACAAAATCCCAAGTGATGAAGCCTCTGACAAGTAGATATCTTTAACACTAGCACACATAAGATCGAGGAAAATTTTTTGGGGCCATTTAGGGGCTTGCCTCAATCAAACCCTCATTTTGGTGTTCCCACCTCCATGGATAGCCAGATAGATAGAGAGAAATAATAAGAAAATATGAAATGAATGAAAGAGTGATAAAAGAAAACCCTACTCAAGGAGAAGAACCCATAACACAAAATAGAGATGTAGTACATAGAGGATGTGAGAAATCCCAAGATTCTCAAAGACATAAGATAAGCAAGATATCAATCACAAGCCTTAAGGAAGCTAGAGAGAAAGAGCAACAACTGCAACATCCAAGAGAGTAGCAAAGAGCATTGTAAGAATGTGAGAGTGTTTTTTAGCAAGTTGTAGAGAGTTTTGCAAGAAAGATAGGGGTATGTGCAGGATCATCATGGAAAAAATAGGCCCTTAAGTGGCGAAAAATTCAGAAAATCAGAGTTAGGCAACTTGACGTAAAAATTTGAATAAGTTATCTATATTATTTCAAAAATATGTAAGAATAGAATTTGTAGCAAATTGAATGTATTTTCTAAACTACTAGGTTTATTTTAAAAAAATCCATTTGGTGAAAATTTGAAATTTCAATGAGTACTTAAATTTTAGGGAAAAATAAGAAGTAGGTGTCTGTTTAACCACCCTAACCACAATAAAAAGATAGTATTTTTATAAGATTTTAGATATAAGTAGAGGACTCATGTATCGATGTGATGCATATTTTTTTGTAATTTTTTTCCAACTAAATAATTAATTATGAATTTCTTATTACAACTTTTAAAAAATATAAAAACTCGTATGTCTGACCACCTTAACTTGGTCAAAACTTCATGAAATTCATTTTTTTTTTAATCCTATAGTATGTGAAGCATATAATGTGACGCATGTTTTAGATTCAAAAAATGTGATACCATTTGAAAGCTATAGATGTTTTTTAATCAGCCTATCAATCAGGACTTTAGTCATAATTCAAATAGAAAATGAATAATAATTATTTATTAAATTCAAAGTAAAGCATAATTTATATTGGTGGAAAGCTAAGAATCTCCTTTAAATACCCTTTTCGTTTCATCAATTTTGGGTTAAAAAAAAGAGTCGTCAGCCACATACCCTACACATACCCATCATATCACCACGTTTCGGCCCATCATGATCCTGCACATACCCATAGCAAGAGCAAGGCAAGAGAATGTCCAATAGAGAAGTAAGAAGCTACATAGAGATACCAAGAGAGATCAAGAAGACCAAATGAATTAGAAATATGAATTTTAAAAAGAGAATAGGAGGGAAAAGAAGCTTCCAATGCATTACCATCGAAGAAAGTAGTTGACAAGTGGAAAGGCACTTGGAAATAGTCATTTAAATGTCAAAATTTCACAAGATTCTAGCATGGCACGTGGACATCCATGTGACATGTTAGTGTCTAGACACATTGTGCTACAAAATAATGAGAACAAGAAAAGCATAAGGTTCGACACAAAGTTGGCACATCAAGGTACCTACTAAAAATGGGTCCCTGAGCATCTTGAGAGGGAAAAGGCTAATGCAAGGGCTAAAATGAGACTACACAAGTTCTAAGGGAGTGGAAACTAAAGTGGATATAAAAATGTACGTGAAATTATAAGAGGTGCAATTTTATGACATTAAATTTTTCCCCCACTTTAGTGGGCATATGAATCTATGGTAGTATGTACACTAAAGGAAATATACTAAACAAAAATAACATCATGATGGAAAAATGATACTATAAAGGAATCAGATAGCTCTTTGAACCAAGGAAGCATTCCTCCAAGCTAAAGGCCTACAAAGAAAATTCATTAGACAAGAAAGATCTGCACATGACAAGGGTAGAACATAAAAAGTCACTACATCATGGGGTTAGAACATATAAAAACACATACACATAGGCACATGAAAAACTAACAAGATTTAAATCGACAAAGTGAAAGAGACCTATATGTAGAAGGTTGTCTCAATACTACACATCATCGCCAAATTAGGAAATAATAAAAAGAATAATTCTTAAATAGAGAGAAGAAGGTAAGGATTGATTTCTTCAAGAGAAGAATGCATACAATAGATAGGAATGAAATCAATGTCGAAGAAAGAAAGAGGTATATGCTCAAGATGAAGAAGATGTAGGTCTTGAATCTGGTATATACCTAGACATGAAGAGAAGAGAGAGGGATCCACAGGTACTCGATCATGTAGAAATTGAATAAAGGCTCTATAGGTGCTCAGTCTTGTAGAGAGAAAGTGCTTCACAAGTTCTCGGTCTTGCAAAGGGGGCACCATAGGTTCTCGATCCTACAAGGCCTAATGTGAAAGGACTCTACAAGTGCTCAATCCTAAATATTTTGATGTGAAAGGCCCTTATAGGTTCTTGATCCTACAAGGAAAGATTGATGCAAAGGATCTCTATAGGTTCTTGGTCCTACAAAGCAAGACTAACTAAATAAGCCTATGGCTACTACAAGATACATTGCAGGATGATCACAAAAAAAGATAGGTCTAGTTAATCTGACCCTAAGCTAGACACGAAGATATAAGATAGGACTAGTTAGGTTTTCCCCAAGCTAAACACAACATAAAATATTAGATATTGCAAGAAATTCAAGAATTCTTTTGAGAAGAAGGATTTCAAAGGAGGTTCCTTCAGTAGGGAACCCTTTAAGACACCAAGGGTCCCATTCAAAGGAATTCTCCAATTGAAGATAGAGAGAAGAGAGGGGGTCCTTAAGAAGGATGCACATCTCTAGAAAAATTTATCACTACCCCCTAGCATACATGGGAGGATAAGAATGTGAGATACTATTTTGTTGCTACCATAGAAAGAGTTTTGTTGCACACAATAGTGTATTACCATGAATGGAAATGAGCAAGGAAAGTTACGAATGCCACATAATGGGCATCAAATCAATAGAAGGGAGGTATAATAACCTCATGAGAAGATGCTTAGAATGGACAAGATAGAGACATCAACATATTGGAAGACACTAAAGGGATAATTTTTTAAGATTAGGTGCCACTGAATTCTAACCACCACTAGCCATCTCACATAAGTGTATAACATCGGGGTCAACCTTGATTGTGACTACTTGATTGTTATGAATACACTTAATATATTTATGCAAGGTAGATGAAACTGCACCCATAGTATGAATCCATGGTCTACCAAGAAGAATATTAAATGGTAATTTTTCTTACATAACATATACAAGGGTGGGTACAATAATAGGTCCCAACCTCAAAGGAAATACTATTGTGCCTAGGTATTTCTGACTAACATCATCAAATAGATGAATGTATAAGGAAGAAGCAACAAGAGAAGATGAATCAATTTTAATTTTAGGTAATAGATAAATGCTACATACATTGAGAATTGAACTGACATCAACAAGAGTATGTCTATAATCATTAGAGACTCCACTTGCTTCTTTACTTCCAGAGGTGGGAGTTCATGTGGATAGAACACAATATTCAATGAATCTACATAAATATGTGCTATCAATGTATTAACATCCACTAGCCTAGCAAAAGAAGGCAAGAAAGAAGGCAAGAGAATCTTTTGTGAGATTCCTAAAGAATGCCTTAATAAACTATAGTAGATTGAAGCAAGTCCCACAGTGAGATTTTGACCGGAGTAACACAGAGTTTCTCGAAAAGATCATAATAACTAGGTGATGTACTTTTAGGTTTAGGTGCTTAAGGAAGGCTTGGTTGAGAAGATGGTAAATAAGTAAGTTAAGAAACATTTAGTTTATTCCTTCTAGTATTATAAGTATGGGATACCAGTCTATAAGAAGGAGCCTTAGAAAGATCAAGAGAATCATTGTTAAATGGAACACCATTAATAGAATAAATTATTTTAGGAGAAAGACTGGCTAGATTCAGATAAATGACCGAACTCTTAGGCCTTTGAGGCATGAAAGAGACATAGATGATATTTACGGATTCCTTACAAATTATAGAGGAATCATTTGAATAAATATTATCAACATCTATCCTTGAAGGATCTGATGTGAGAGGAGATTCATCACTCACTAATGCATCATCTCTAGAAGAGAGTGCATTGGAATGAAGAGAAGGTATCGTAATGTTAAGAAAAGTATCAATGGTTTCATCTTCTTGCAAAAAAATATCCTCAGAAGTGAGGAATTTCATGAGAAGGATCAAAGATACAGAGTGACATAGAAAAATCCAAGTCACCATCACATGCATGAAATGGAACATCATCAACACTTTCAATAAAATTAGAAAATGAGCTAATAAAATAAGATAGAAAATGCATTTTGAAAATAGTAAGCTAAAGATAATAAGTAATGAATAAACAATCCTGCCAAATGCCAGTGCATTACTTCTACTTTGATGATATGGAATGGGGTTCAGGAAAGTGCCCTAATTTTTCTTGAAGGAGAAATATTTGATTTGTCTTTTTTTTTATGGAATGAGTGTTCACATAGGGTTCACCAAAATGTAGAGAAGGGGGATTCTCTACTAACAAGTCTCTTTATTCTCAAGAGAGTCCCAAAGAATGAACTATCCTAAACTACCTCAACGAATAATGCTCAAGTGAGGGTAAAAAGGTGAGAGTTCTAGAATCAGAAAGAGCAGGTCACATAGGTTTTTCAAATAGACTAGTGAGCTTTCAACCAAAGGATGTCAATGTGGAAAATGGACAAAACCATAGCACAATGGAGTCCCAAAAGTGTGCTAGCATCTCATAAGGACTACAAATTGAGAATGTCACAAAAAATGACATTGTGACTATTTCAACTCTGACTGCTAAGAAATGTTGGAATGTGATAAAGTAATTGAGAATAGCAAATCTAAAGTAAATTAAAGTAACTAAGTAAAACATAAATGATAAAGCTAAGGGGAAGAAATAAAATTCTTACAACAACCTGATGAGCCTAGTTTTTGGTCCAATTTTGGGTAGAATCTATAGTTTATTTAATGGCAGTTGTCATGAACTTTGATGCTAAATGTTGATATTTTCATAATGGTTCCCTCAAACCATAGACATTGGGCTTAATCCTATCTCTACAAGTTTTAATGACATTGGCATATTATGTAGATTATCTATATTGATTTTTCATGTGGTTAATGACTGTTCCTTAAGGTGGTTATAGATATGCAGTTATTATGCGTACTGACATGCCATGTAGATTTAATTTGAGGATGCTAAGTTGAGGAAGGTGCCACCAGCTAGTCATGCACCATAACGTCTAGCAAAGGAATCGCTTAAGGTCAAAGGATGTTGACGAAAAAAGATTCCACATGCAACCGAATGTAACTGCCTTGTAGTGGAATTTAATGATTGAGCAGACGTGGGAATTATTGATGTGCTAAATTTGTGTTTGGACTTGCATGTCTGACTAGATTCTATGCACGCCCAACTGTCACCACTCCACTTTCTCTATTTTCCCTCAATGGCATCCTCCCAGTCATGGAGTTGACCGCCTCGTTTAGTTGTTAGTATAAATAAGGATCTGATGGTCCTTCTTTGAAGGTTGGATGATTTGATATTGTACTTGCACTCTCAAGTTTTTAGTAATATAGATAAATTACTCTTTTGTATTTATATGATTTACACTGAATAAAATAAAGTTCTAAGTCTGAGCATCTGAGTCCTTATTATTTTTAGAGGATACTTATCCAAGGGGGCCCACCTGGTGAGTAATCTATCCTCTTAGTTTAGTATTAGTTTAGTATTACGTGTTGTTTAGTAATTAGTTAGAAATTTGCACCGACTGTTCCTGTAGCCACTAGAATTCCATTATGTGATTGTTCCTGCAGCCAAAGCAAACAGAGTAGTGCCATGTTTGTTGCTCATATTTTCATTCCTATTATGCATTTTATTTTTATGTAATTGTTGATTGATGATTGGCATTTATGGTATTCCCTTCTAAGCAATTTACTTTCAGCATTGTGTTTTCCTTAGTTGTAGAATGAAAATGGCTACTTTGGGTTCCTAGTGCACATACTATGTTGACCCATTTCAATTTCATGTCCCTGGGTTGACAAGTTAAATGAACCTCCATGATGATTGAAATAGCTATTCAGGTTAGATGTCCAATCTCTGAATCATAGCTATGAGGGCTTAGTTATGAAATCATTGTAGGAGGCCAACATTTTTGGCACCGCTACCGAGGATGGTGTCAAACTAGGAAGTCTTTTGGAGTCATTGGTAGTTTTTCTTGTTGTCGTGTTTCTGGAAGTTGTTCTTAGTAAACTCCTCCTTTAGGAAGTAATGAACCCCCTTATTCTTTACCAATTCTTTGTGTGAGCTAGTTGATAGTGAGTGATACTGCATGCATAGAGGAAGGAGAAGGGATGCTTATAGGAGATTCCTACTGAACAATCCTAATCCATTCCAGCTAGTTGAATATCAGAACCTACCAAGAGTAGAAGAAGAAGATCCAAACCCCTTTGTTGATGCATTTCCTGATCTGACTAGCTCTGAAGTCTCCTCTGAAGACCAAAATCAGCTTGAGAATCCCTTTGCTTTGGAACTACATCAAGCAGGCATGAGTGATGCAAATAGGAACAGACCTAACCAACCAACTTTTCTTTTCCCCATTTCCCATCAAAATGAATTTGACAACATCAAGAACATCCCTGCTTCAGCACTCCCCAATGTTTATGGACTTGTCATAGAAGATCCTAATACCTTTTTATTTGAGTTTGACATACTCTATAGGAGTTATGATTATACTACTAATTTCCATAGGCTTAAGCTATTCCCTACCACTCTAAAAGAGGTTGCACTAAGATGGTTCATGAGCCTAGGCAGAGATACTATGGAAACTTGGGAAGGAATGAAGACAAAATTCCTTGAGAAATACAAGGAATATTGTAGTGGAAGTGACATGAGAGGAGGTGACATTTTTAGGATGTAGCAAAAGGAAGATGAGAGCCTGGAAGATTATATTGCAGGGTTTTTTGTTTTTCCTACAAAAATCTCCACAACATACACTTAATGAAGACTCACAAAAGTTTTTTTTCCTAAGAGGAATCAATGATAGCTGCACTAATTCCTTGGACCTCATGGGAGGAAGAGATATCTCCCAAGTTCCTTGGGAAGATATCAAAAAAATATGCCATAACTACGCTAGGGAAGCTTCAAAGAAAGGGAGAGATTACCAATCTTCTATGGGTAAGTCAACTACTGATGGAGTTTCAAGAATGAAGATCACTCATTTGTTGGAAAAATTCAAGCAAGACATTATAAATAATCTAGCTACTTAGCTAGATACACTTTAGGACAAGAAGAAGCAAGAAGAGGCATAGGAAATGTTGATAGAGTATTTACCCCACTACAGAAAAAAGAAGAGGGATTGCAGATGCAAGATGGTAGCTAACCTTGAAAGCAAGAAGATTCCACCTGAGTTGAAACCAATCTATATTGAAGAATACCAAGTCTACTATGTTGCACAAAGGAAGTCTTGGACTCCAAGATAAGGTATGCCACTAGATCCACTATCTTATGTTGGGCCATATTTTAATCCCTATTCATCTAGTAACCAATGGCAGCCTCCATATCCATCTAGCTATGGAGGATATCCACCATGGCCTTGGAGTAACCCTCCAAATGCTTGGCCCAATCATCAAAACTCTCCACCCCAGTGGTAGAAACCTCAGGGGAATTGACAACAATTTAAAGGGCATTGGCAACCACCTTGAGGAAATTGGTAGCAAAAAAATCAATGGAGGGGAGGACAACAATGGCCTACCCAGACAACCAGTTACATACAACCCCCTTCTCAGCCCCAACAACCTAGTATAATGCCTCCACCTGCTAATCCAAGCTCAAATGCACCTAAACCTACTCAACTACCAGCTCAACCCACACCCAATCCAAATAAGAAACCACAATAGTAGCTTGCATACTCTGCTAATTCAAACAAATTCCTTGCATATGCTATGAGTGTAAGTGACATCCACTTATGTTTAGGAACTACTCTATAGTCTCTTCCAATTCCATTATCATTGAGATTCCTATGGAAGAGGAAGAGGAACCTTTGAGTGATCCCATTCAACCAAGTGTACCTAAAATTCCTGAACCAGTCCAAGTCAAGCAGACTGAACAATAGCCACCATTTCCTCAGAGATTAGAAGTTTCCAAGAAGAAGGAAGAAAATGAGGATACAAATTTTGACATCTTGGATCAGCTGAAGCATATATCTGTCTAGATACCTCTATTTCATGCCATAAAGGATGTTCCAATCTATGACAAGGCAATAAAAGAAGCATGCCTCAAGAAGCTAGGTAGGAAAAAGAAAGAACCAACTATAGCTCATGTGGTGGGACAACTAGCTGACATCATGATACGAAAAGTGACTATCCCCAAGTATAATGACCCAAGTAGTCTTGTGGTAGCAGTTGTTATAAACGGGATACAAATTAAGAATGCTCTAATTGATTTAAGGGAGGAAATAAATGTAATGACCAAGGACATCCTACAACAACTAAACATTGCAAACATGAGATCGACTCCTACTATCCTATAGCTTGTTGATAGCTCTATTGTTAAGCCTGATGGTGTAGTGGAGGATCTTGTGGTAGTTTTAGACCCCTGGGAGTACCCAATAGACTTTATGATTCTTTCTCCTAGAGCTACACTAGGCGGGTATCCCATTATTATTGGAAGGCCTTGGTTAGCAACTATAGATGCACACATTGGATCTCAGTTAGGTGACATGACCATTTTAGATGGGAAGAGCACAATTTTTTTTGTTCTTTATCCTCCTGCTCAGCCATCTCATGATGAAGATAATCCTATAAGGCCACATGTTGGTGAAGAGGCTGAGGAAATAAATTCTATGGCGCAGCTTATGAAGCTAGGAAGAAGCTCTTTCATGTAGCTCCAAGATGAGGATGAAGTATTGGCTAACATCATTCAAAACCATTGTGAAGTGGAGGAAGCATCATCTTCTCATTTTTCTACTCTATTCAAGAGACTCCTGCCTGCTCTTCTTGTATCCATTGTTCCTACAGACGTTCTTCCTACAACCACTGTTCCTGCAGACATTCTTCTTGCAGCCACTCTTCCTGCAGACAAACTTCCTACAGCAATAGGTATGTCCCATACATTGCTTCCATATGAACTAAAGGTACCATGTGTTAATGAAGCAACCATGATAGAGTTAACTACACAAGTACAAGTGTCAGAAGGAAAATATCTAAATGTTAAAAGAAAACTAAGTGAAGAACAACAATTGTTTTTGGAAAACTTATTAAGGACCCATCAACATGCATTTGTGTGGGATTATCATGATATGAAGGGAATGGACTCTAAAATTTTCAGACACAAAATTTACATCAGAGATGATTGCACCCTAGTAAGACAACCACAAAGAAGAATTAACCCTGTACTAAGAGAAATTGTAAAAGGGGAACTGTAGAAATTACTAGATGCAAGATTTATCTACCCCATTTCAGATAGTTAGTGGGTGTCTCCATTAGTGATTGTGCCTAAGAAAAGAGGGAAATGGTGAGTTTTTGTTGATTACAGGGAACTTAATGCTACCACCAAGAAGGAACACTTTACCTTACCCTTCATTGATCAAGTTTTGGACACACTTGTAGGAAAGTGCTAATTTTCTTTTCTACATGGATTCAACAGCTACAACTAGATCCAAATTGCACTAGAGGACCAAGAGAAGACCACATTTACCTATCCATGGGGTACCTATGCCTACTCAATACTCCCATTTGGCTTATGCAATGCACCTGCAACTTTTCAGAGGGAAGTCATTAGCATATTCTCAGACATTTCTCATGATTGCATGGAAATTTATATGGATAACTTTACCACTTATGGTGCTGATTTTAATCAAGCATTGGAAAATCTCAAGAGAGTCCTACAGAGATGTGAAGACCAAAACTTGTCCTTAAATAGTGAAAAGTGCTACATGATGATGTAGGAAGGTGTAGTTCTTGGACACTACATCTCCCACAAGGGAATTCAAGTAGATCCTACAAAGATTGAGGTAATCACAAATCTTCCCACACCTACAAAACAAAAGGATGTTAGGAGTTTCTTGGGTCATGCAAGATATTATAGGTGTTTCATCAAGTATTTCAGTAAGGTAGCGACACCATTGTATACTCTTCTTACTAAAGATGTTGAATTCCAGTGGACTAAAGCTTGTGACAAGGAATTTTCTGACTTGAAGACAGCTTTGACTCATGATTTTGTACTCAAAGGGCCTAATTGGGAACTTCCTTTCCACATCTATACTAATACATCAGATTATTCCATAGGAGTAGTCTTAGGATAGAAAGAAGGAGTTGTTGAAAATTCCATTTACTTTGTCAACAAAAATTTACAAGGAGTTGAATTCAACTATATAGTGATAGAGAAAGAAATGTTGGCAATAATCTATGCACTGAACAAATTCAGACATTATATAACAGGCTACCAAATCTTTGTACACACTAATCATGCAACCATGAGATATCTCATGAATAAACCTTTGATCACAGGTAGGTTGGCAAGATGGTTATTGTTGATGCAGGAGTTTGATATAACCATTGTGGATAAGCTAGGGAGGGCCAATGTTGTTGCAAATTTTCTTTCAAGGCTGACTACATCAAAAGACAATCAACCCATAGATTAATCTTTTCTTGATGAGAATCTATTCTCCCTTAGTATACAAACACCCTGGTATGCTGACATAGCCAATTAATTGGTTATAGGTAGCGTTCCTTCTCCGTTCTCTCCAAAAGAGAAAAGGGCACTCATTGAAAAATATTTTCGTTTCTCTTGGATTGTTGGATGTTTGTTTTATACTAGACCATACCATGTCATGAGGAGATGTGTGAGAGAAGATGAGGCATATGACATTTTGCATGCATGTCACAATGAACCATGTGGAGGACACTTTGCATCCAAGAGGACAACAATGAAGATTTTGAACACAGGATATTACTAGCCAACACTCCACAAGGATGTAGGAAGGTATACCAGAAAATGTGATAGATGTCAAAGAATGGGTAAACCAACTAGATGTAATGAGATGCCACTTTTTCCTTAGGTATTAATCACTCCCTTTGACAATTGGGGATTGTATTTTGTGGCACCCATTGACCCTCCATAAAATGGTAAGTCTTATATATTGGTATGCACTGATTATGTGACAAAGTGGGTAGAAGTTAAGGCCATGAAGCATGCAAGAGATAACAAGGTTGCATAATTTCTTTATGAGGATATTTTCACAAGATATGGAGTCCCAAGAGAAATAGCGACTGATCAAGGGGCTCAATTCAAATCAATCCTTGTTGCAACACTAGTTAATGAGTACAACATAAGACACAAGAAGTCTACTCCTTATCACCCCCAAGCTAATGGGAAAAAAAATTACTAGAAGCTATTTGGGTCTATAAAAAAACCTGGAAAACAACTACAGGCTTTAATCCATTTGAGTTGATGTATGTAAAGACAACTATGATTCCCATTGAATTTGAATATAAGACTCTTCAGACTGCAGTAGATTTGGGGATGGATATTTTTGAGGAACAGAGAAAAAGAATCATGCAGCTCAATGCTTTGGATGAGATAAGGAGAGCAACCCTGCATCATACAGAGGTAGTGCAAAATTAGAGAATCAAGTGGCATGAAAATTTTATCAAGGATAAGAAATCCCAACTAGGAGATTGGGCTTGGGCCCTACTCTATGACTCAAGATATCAGGACAATGCAGGAAAATTACAGACAAGGTGGCTAGGACCATATGAAGTCACTAAGGTCTTTCCTAATGGATTTGTTTAGCTTACTACAATTGACCTTGTCATATTCAAATTACTTTTCAATGGTCATTGCCTCAGATTATATCACAAGCCAGCTTCCAAAGAAGAGTTCCTGCAACAATTCACCCAACATTCGGCACCTAAGCTTCCTATAGCCGAAGGAAGTGGACCTAGTGTCCATCCTTCTGGCTAATTAAGGTATGTACTTTTCATAATAAATACTTTTGCTCTTGTGGAATTCCATTTCTTCACCCATCTACACATTCACCCATCCATCACCACCTTTCTCTCTCTTCCATCACTTCATTCCACCTCACCTCATTCCACTTCATTTTCACTAATTTCTCAATTTATTCCCTAAAAAGGTGAACGGTACTTTCTCCACGATCTTTGCAACAAATCCTCCACACATTTAGGTGTGTGTGCATTAATTTCTACCTTTTAATCATCTCTTAAGTGAATTCATTTAATCATTGTATGTTAGTATAGATGTTCACATAACATGTCATTACTCCCTGTCAAATAACCACTCCCATCTCACATGTGTGAACACATGTCTAAATTTAGGTTGGGGGGAAAGAAAAAGATGCAAATATATTTCCCATGTGTCAATTTATGCTAGGCTACATTAGAAAATTTAAATGAGCCAATTTAAAATCTGAGAGAGAGGACAACTCGCATGTGTGAAGTGACACTAACTACAACTACCATTTCTTCCCATCATAATTCTCCTTTATCACTCCTTCTCTTGCCATTAATGACTCTATCACAATCTTGAGTTGCAAGAAAAAAGTTAAAACAAAAGAAAGGGAAAATTCAGTTGATATTGGCACTGGAAATTTAGCAGGTATTGCGGGAAGGTGTTTGGTTTTCAGACAAGAATTGTAGGAAGGAAATTTTGTAGAGTAATAGTTGATTGCAGACAATGGGAGGAGGGATCATTCGAAATGAGCCCTCAGTTCATGATGTTTTATTGCGAAATGCACAATGCCTAGCCAAATTTAGAAACTGTGGATGGTTAGATTACTTCCTGAAGCTAGATAGCTTTTATGAAAGCATTACCCTTGAATTCACCCAAACATTTTTTGAAGGAAAATCCATAGTAAAAGGGTTGGAGATTGTGGCAACTGAGGAAAGAATTGTAAAGGTTACAGGGTTACCTACTAATGGCGAACATTACCCTGCCTACAGAGATGATAGGTCAACTAGGGCCGAGTTTACAATACATGGTGACCCTCTAATCAGCGGGGATAAACAAGATGCAAAAAGAACCTCTCTGCCTAAACCATGGAAGTAGACAACCATCTACATTATAAGGTATCTCACCTATGAAGGTCATCTATCGAACTTGCATTCAGTACATTTCAAACTCTTGAGTCACATGAGGCACAAAAGGAGGATGAATGTTCCTAACGTGCTATAAAATCTTCTCTCAATCATGGCATTCAAGACCAAGAAAGCCAGGGAAAATTTTGTTTCCCACCATTGTTTGATTAAATTGTAGTTGAAAAGTCTCTGCATGATGTGTTTGGAATGACCTGGGAAGAATTTATAAATGATGATAAAATTAGACCCAAGCACTTGCAACCTAGGGTTTTGACGCAACCTCGTAGGTCTAGTAGGAGATTGAGCATGAATAAATCCACTCTTGGTACTTCAACCTCTGGTGCATGCCCTAGTGTAAACCCTCCTACAACAGAAGAAACCATAGAAATTAGTTCTTCTGAAACAGAGCACTCAGAAAAAGAAAGTTCCTCCTCAAATTTTGATGACGATATTCCACTTGGAACCCTGATGAAAACTAGGGCACAAAAGAGAGTAGTAGAAACAAGAAAAGGAAAGGCCAAAAGGTAGCTGGCAGAAAGAAAGGTGTCAAGTTCTAAGAAGAGGAAGGCTGACATTGTTCATCCTGCAGCCAAAGAAAAATGTGGGAGACCTCCTAGGAAATCAAGACTAGCTGGGCCAATGATTGGTACGCCTCCATAGGAAAGCCCTAAGCCTGGTGAGACATCACATGAGGACCCTAAAGCTCCAATCGGGTGGGAGAATGTCGAATAAAAAGATATATTTGGGAGAGAAACAAATATAACACTGGTTGATCTTTCTAACATTGCATAAGAGTTTGAGGAAAATCAGGATTTCCTTGAGCAAGAGGTCCTACAACAATAGCTAGAACCAGAGTAGAGTAGCCACAGCAAAAGCCCCTGCAGCAAGAAGTGGGAGAAGAAACAATACCCCTACAGCCAGAAATAACTAGACAGCCCGAGTCCATGTAGATAGTGCTATATGAGGAGCCACCATTGACAAAAAGACTGGTAGGAATTAGCCACCATTGACAAAAAGACTGGTAGGAATTCATAATCCTCTTGATTTTACAGTACATATAAAAAATTTGATTTTGTGGAAAGAAATACAAAGGAGGGAGGAAGAATGGAAAAAGGAAAAATAGAAATTGAAGAAGGAAATTCAAAAGAGGGATGAGGAGATTGAAGATAAGGATGCAAAAATTGCCACCCTGAAGCAGAGGGTGGATGATATGGCAACCTTGGTACCACAAATGTTTGAATGTAGGACCCCTCCAAGGGTCTATGCTCTACACCTAAAAGAGAAACATCTCTCTCTTAATCTATCAAGGATTGCCTCAAGTTTGAATCCCTCTATTGACACCCTTGTTGAATTTTTCATTGCTTATAGAATTGCCTCACCTGAAATGAAGAATTTGTTGTGTGAGTTTTATTTGCATAATTATGTTGTAACTCAAGACCATGATTGGATTCCATTGTTGTATGTTGAGGATTTCCAATTAAGGGTATTTATGTCTTGGGTGCAAAATGAGATTAGTTGGGGACAAAAACATGGGGCTTATAAGAAATTGGAGTCTAACATCCCTCTTCCCATTAGGGCTTAATCAAGCAACCCAAAGGACATTTACAAAAAATGGATCAGAATGCTTCTCAGACCTAGTTATGGAAATAGGATTATGCCTTGGATTGAGGTAGTTTATAGTGAGTATGAGGTCCAGGCAACAACAAAGGAGGAAACTATGAGAAGATTCCTATCACAAAGGTGGAATAGCCTAACTAATGAGCTGAAACAGGCTGAACCCCATTCCATCCACAACTATGTTGCAGCACTAAAAAGGATTGATATGTATATTCAGATTGGGAGAATGAAGGGGAGATTTTGGCTTCCCCTAACTTTCTAGGCACCCATTCTCATGTGGCCCATGCCAAACTTCATATTCTACCAGTATGACATTGCTGCAAAGAGACAAAGATGGACCAGATTGGACATATTGGGAGGATTCTATTGGGACCCTAATTCATGCTCAACAACCACTGATGTTGGAAAACTATCAGTTGAAAATTTTAGAGCTTTGACCAAGCAGAAGAACAACCCTTCCCCTACTGGAGGAACAACAAAACATTAGGTTGGGGGGAGTGATGTGCCTAGTTTTGGTCAAATTTTGGGTAGAATCTATAGTTTATTTAATGGCAGTTGTCATGAAATTTGATGCTAAATGTTGATATTTTCATAATATTTCCCTCAAACCATAGACATTAGGCTTAATCATATCTTTGCATGTTTTAATGACATTGGAATATTATGTGGATTATTTGTATTGATTTTTCATGTGGTTAATGAATGTTCCTTAAGGTGGTTATAGATATGCAATTATTGTGTGTACTGACATTTCCATGCAGATTTAATTCAAGAATACTAAGTTGAGGAAGGCACCGCTAGTTGGGAATTCACCATAACATCTAGCAAAGGAATCACTCAATGTCAAAGGAGGTTGATAGTAGAAGATTCCTCATGCAACTGAATGTAACCGCCTTGTAGTGGACTTTAATGACTGAGTAGACATAAGAATTACTACTATGCTAAATCTGTGTTTGGACTTGCATGTCTGACCAGATTCCATGCATGTGTAACCGCCACTAGTCCACTTTCTTTTTTTTCCCTAAATGGAATCCTTCAAGACATGGAGTTGATCACCTTGTTTAGTTGATAGTATAAATAAGGATTTGATGCTCCTTCTTTGAAGGTTGCAAGATTTGACATTGTACTTGCACTCTGCAGTGTTCAGTAATATAGATACATTACTCTTGTGTACTTATGATTTACAGTGAATAAAATAAAGTTCTAAGTCTGAGCATCTGAGTCCTTATTAGTTTTAGAGGATACTTATCCAAGGGGGCCCACTTGGTGAGTAATCCATTCTCTTATTTTATTATTAGTTTAGTATTACTTATTGTTTAGTAATTAGTTAGAAATTTGGCATCGATTGTTCCTACAACCACTAGAATTCCATTATGTGACTATTCTTGCAGCCAAAACAGACAAAGTAGTGCTCTATTTGTTGCTCATATTTTCATTCTTGTTATGCA